>OX589608.1:2976165-3245853 GCA_951329385.1 Polia nebulosa | reverse complement strand
TTGATTGGGTCGTAATATTAAAAGACTGCGATTACGTTTTTGTTCGCGATGACACAGTTAAAAAGTCATTGAAACCGTTTCACGGTCAGAACTATCTACTTCTTTTGATCTGTCGTAGAATTCGCCGGGTAAACGTAAAGTTTTGCCAAAAGCTAATTCCCCTGCGCTTACTCCGTTATCGCTGCGCGATGCTGCTCGAAGGCCTAATAAAACGGTGGGTAATTCCTTAACCCAAGACGTATTACGACCCAATCAAGTCATTATTTATGATTTTAACGACCTATACCAACGCTCGACAGCCCCATTGCTTTGGGGGTGGTAAGGTGTGGTACGAATCTTAGTAATTCCTAAAAATGTCATTAATTTTGTAAACAAGTTAGACTCAAACTGTCGCCCCTGATCGTTGGTAATCTTAATTGAGCAACCGTAACTACTATCCAGCCTTCATATACTGTTCTGGCGACTTCATCAGCTGTTATTTCCTTTACCAGAAACGCTTCCGGCTAACGTGTGCATCTGTCAATAATGGTTACCATCATCTGCCTAGCCTTTTCTCAACTATCTTGGGGTCGGCTTCCAGTCTAACCGGATGCAGCTGAATACCAGTATTTTACATGGAGCGACTGCCTATCTGACCTCCACAACCCAGACCCTGTCAATAATGGTTACCAAATACCTAAATCCATCTGGAGATGTTGGTAGCGGCCCAACTATATCCACATGGATGTGTTCAAAACGTCTAGCTTCTGGAAAACTTCCTAAATCCAAAATTACATGTCTGCTTATTTTCGCCTTCTGGCATTGCACGCATGATTTTGCCCAACGACGTACCTACGTCTTTATGTATACCCGGCCAAAAAAAATTCTTACACACCATCTTCTGAGTGGTACGTGTCCCCGGATGATCCAAATCATGGACACTCTTGAAAGCAATTTGCCTATATTTCTCAGTCAAGTAAGGCCTAATAATGTTTGTAGAAATTTCACAGTATAATAATTTATTACTCCCTGGTATTCTAATTTGCTTGATTTTAATATTGTTATTGTCACACGAAGATTGATTCCAATGCAATAAGTAATCGTCTTTCACTTGCTCGTCAGCAAGTTGATTGTAGTCGAGTACAGGTGGACACAAAATTGTTTCCACGCGCGATAACGTGTCGGCTACAATATTATCTTTACCGATAAAATGTTGTATGTCGACTGTAAATTCAGTAATGAAAAGTAACTGTCTAATTCGTCGCCGAATTTCATTGTACTCTTTACCGATTTTAGCAAAGGCGTGACACAAATGTTTGTGGTCAGTGTATATTGTTAGAGGACGTCCTTCGAACAACTTTCTGAAATATTTGATCTCTTTATAAATAGCTAATAATTCTCTGTCATAGCTGGTGTACTTTTGCTCAGTTGGTGTTAACTTTTTGGAAATATAACCAAGAGGTTTCCAACTTCCCTCTACCTTCTGCTGAAGTACAGCTCCTATGCTAGTACTAGTAGCATCTGTCATCAACCCTAACTGTACATTTGGAATTGGATGTGACAACGTAACGGCTTCTTGAAGTCCAGTCTTGCATTGTGCAAACGCATTTTCCGCCACGACAGTCCATTCTATTTTAGTTTTATCATTTTTCTTACTATTTACTAAATACTTGTTAAGTTCGCATTGATACGACGCTAAATTTGGTAAATGAGGTCTATAAAAATTTAGCATCATACTACAACAACATATTTTTTCATTTAGTGGTTTAATGCCTTCCGTGTTAACGTCGTGTCCTAAGAATTCTATTCGCGATTGTCCGAAACAACATTTGCTTAGGTTGATAGTGATACCGTATTTATTGAAACGTTCGAAAACCAATCTTAAATGTTCTCTATGCAAGTCTTCATTTTCGCTAGCAATTATTACCTACATCATCGAAATAATTAAACAAATAATCTGAACCCTTCAAAACCGTACAATTCATAAACCGTTGGAAAGTTTGAGCTGCGTTACGTATACCGAAGGTCATGCGAGGGAACTCAAACAATCCAAACGGGGCAATAATAGCCGTTTTTTCAATGTCTTGTGGCGCTACATTTATGCAATGATAGGCTCTACAAATATCTAATTTAGAAAATACCTTCTTGCCGGCTAATATAAAAGTAAAATCGTGCAATCTGTGTATTGGGTATCTATCGGGTTTCCTAATCGCGTTTAAGGCTCGATAGTCACCGCAAGGTCTTAATTCTCCGTTTTTCTTGAGCACAACATGTAACGGACTGGCCCACGCGCTCTTTGACGGCCTACAGATACCCAATTCCTGCATAACTCGGAACTCCTCCTTAATTTTATTGTATCTATGCGGCGGTAAAGGTCGGGTGCGAGCATACACTGGTGGACCTTTTGTCTCGATGTAGTGTAGTACATTATGCGCCGGCGTTTCTTTAAATGTTGCTGGTTTTGTAACGTTAGGAAATAGACGTAATTAACTGTAGTAAGGATGTTTTTCATCTAATGTACTCACTGTAGGTTGGCTAATATTAAGAATCGATGCCACGACTTGCAATTCCGTTAATTGATCAATGAGCTTCCGTTTATTCATATCTACTAATCTTAGATTAAAAAATGTCCTGATTCCGTGTTCAATACAAAACGCGACGTTTATCGTGAAGCCATTTCTTATTACGTGTGTGAGTGAGCACGACGCTCGCGAGTGTATTGTGTACTGCATTTGCGCTTGTGTGCAACATGCGGATAATACCAGCGCCAGAGAATTACCCCAAAAATGTGGGAGTTTTTAAATAATTAAGTCTTAGATTATAAAATGTGTAAAGAATAATTTTCATCATTACTGTTGATTATTTTTTATGTTATTTCTTTTCTTTTGTGTAATTTTCAATTTACGACCGCATGTTTATGTTATGAAGTTTTTTGTGTAGTGTGCTTGTGTTTTGCGTACGATTATGAAATTTGTTTACAGTTTCCTCAAATGGGTAGTAAGCAGGGGTAGCCCAATCGATAGCTGTGAGAGCTTTAAATCCAATGTGGGTACGTCATTTTCATATCAACGCTGTTTTGCACAAGTGGATGTTGTTTCTAAAAAAATCTGCCCTGCTTGAGAAAAATCCTGTTTAGGTTTCCACCAACTTATTATTTCAATCCAACGATTGGCAGCTACGGGATCGGTTGGAAATCTTTGTAAGTGAAGATGATAATTTTGAGAAAAAGATACGTTAATGCTTCCGTTCCCGACATATTTAAAAATAAAATACTAAAATACTTTTGTACTGTGAAAACCGCATCGAAATCGGTTCAGCGCTCAGAGAACTGTGAGGTTGAAGAAACAAACTCACAAAAACAATACGTTCCTATTAGTAAAACTCCTTTGTCATCCCCATTTTTTTTTTGGTGTTAAAAATATGGGTAAATAGATTTCATGCCCTTGACAACACTTCAAGTTCAATTGTCAGTTATTGCGTCACCCTATTTATTTTTCGTTTTTACATTTATTAAAGAAATACACGGTGTAATTGAATACTTACTTATGGAATGAGATGTAAGTGCACTTTTCTTTTTTTGACGTGTAATTTTTACAAGATTGCACAGCACAAACTGTCATTTTACCAAAATCAAACACCGATTCCGTGGCGTGTTTACGCGGCGAACGTTCCTTGGCGAGTGGCGCTGGGATCGAGCGAAGTTGTCAATATTGTCAACTTATTTTGGCTTCAATTTATGGTGGCGTACTTGTAATCTGGACATTTTATAATCTAAGCTACTAATATTTTGTGGTGGCACCAAAAATTAGCACCCAGAATGGGTCGGCTAACATCTGCCAAAATAAAATCCCGACGGTACGGTCTACGTAATCTTAAAAATCGAATACTAAAGATTCTTCACCGTAAGTTGCTATTTCAGTGCCGTTAGCGGCATATAGCTTATAACTAGTACGAGTACAATGGGTATCTTTAGCTCTCCATGTAGTGGGTAACACAGACACGTTGGCACCCGTGTCAACTAAAAACGAAAGTCCGGCGTTTAAGTCATCACTGATAAACGGCTACAGGGAGTCACGGTGCAGACTTCCGCAGACGACTGCACCTTATTAATTAGTTTTCCGACTGATGTTTACCCGATCTCTCGTTGCTGCTGGCACTGTCTGCCCTTGGTTTCCACGAGCAGGGTTGTTCGCATTTACGAGCATTGTGACGAAACTTGAAATGGTAAAAGCAAAGCCAAGTCGGTGATTCTGGGGTTCGCCGTCGTAATGCTGACCTTAATGAAAGCCTGGAATGGCTTCTACTGCGACTCTCCCTGGGGCGGCGGCGCTCGATGTTCTCCAGGCGAATGCTCAGCTTGGCCAATTCCGCACGGATATCGTCAGACACAGTGTCTTTTGTCTCGGTTTTCTTGTGTGCTACTTCCAAAACTTGGCTGTACCTCGTGGCCTCAGTGATGTTATAGGCGATAGAAGCCAAATTATCCAAACTTTTGGTCTCACTCGCGACTAATACTGCCCTAACCGGTGTAGGGAGATGACCCTCGCAGAGAACTCGCAGTGTATCATCCGGCATTTTATCGCGGGCGAGGTCACGCATATGATGTAATAACTGTTACGGCTTTTGATCGCCAAGATTCATTTCCCTAATTAACTTCTCAATTTGGCGTGCTTTGGAGTCCTCGAACATTGTTAGCAATTTCATCTTTACAGCTTGAAATTTACCGGTGTCCGGAGGTTTTGCCAAAAAATCTGAAAGCTGTGTGACTACGTCCTTGGGCAGTTTGGAAACAACCAAATCAAATCTTGCATCATCCCCCAGCTTTTTTGGCGCCAAGGTTGCTTCAATTCGGATGAACCAAACTCAAGGTTGGTCCACCCAAAATTCAGGGATCCGCGACGCTACGGAGACGCCCATGACCTCTGCGGGTGGTTGAGGATGAGGTGCTTGTTGTCCGGTAGCCATATTTTTCTCATGATAGAATCACAATTAGTCACTTTGATCACGTCGGGGTCACCAATTTAGGATATGTCCGGGACCCAATAAATGAAACAACACACAATTACAATTACAATTACAATTTTATTGTTTCTTTGTGTACTTCTTTTTTCCTTTTGTTTCTTGCTGTTGTGTTGTGTCTGTGTCGAATAAATGATTTCTATTCTATTCTATTCTATTCTAAACAGTCTTGATATGGTAAACTGTTATTTATTTAACACGGTAAACGTCTAATACAAGCGAGCGCGTTATTCTGACTAACTTAATTTACCTAGAGTAACAAGATAGGTTCCCCGACACTCTGAGCGAGTGTGTGTGTGTGTGTCCCTACAGCAATATCATATTGCCGCCCATTGTGTCACCCTATGTAATGTTTTCTTCATATACAACGTTGATGTGACAGAGGGGCATTAAATTAAACTACGTATACTATACGTGTTTAGTATTAATTCGATACGGTATAAAAATAAAAATAATAATAAATGAGGTTTTTTTTTTTCAAACGAACTAAATAGCTTACAGTCCAGAGTAAAACGCAACCACCCTTTATACCATACTTTATACCCATTATCCTTGTTTGCATTGCCATCTTATAGCGAAAATGTACTTGTGACTTGCGTGAGAACGGCAACAACGCGTCGTATCGTAGGTTATACTCAGATTTATCGTTTTAAGGTGCATGACCTGTGCGTATAGACATAATCAGCTGTTAGGAAAGATACATCGTGTTCAAACGAGGCCAAAACTTAAAAAATCGTTTGTGACTAAACTACTGCTCCGATTTAATTGATTTTTGGTACAGAGCTTGAAAATAGTACCTAGTATAGGCAGTTTAAAGGAAAGCCCCTCTGTCGTATCAACTTTGTAAATTTTTCTGTAATTTTTATGGTGTACATAATAAAGAGTACCTATTCTATTCTATTCTATGTAAGAAAAATGAAGTCGCTTTTCAAACGAAATCGCGTGACTACTTCTGAGCAATGCTTAGCTATGTTTAACCGCAAGCCAAGCGAATTATTGCATCGGTACATAACAGTTGATGTATGATGGGTCCATCACTATACGCCCGAGACGAAGCAACAGTCAAAGCAGTGGACTACTACTGGTGAACGTGCCCCAAAGAAGGCAAGAGCTATTTCTCAGTGGTAAACAGAAGGCACTGTCTTTTGGGACAGTCAAGGCGTCATTCACATCGATTTTTTTGGAGGAAAGTAACACGATAAGTGGAGCTTACTATACTGCTTTGCTGGATAAATTAAATGTAGAGTTAGTGAAAAAAAAAGACCGCATCAAGAACCACGAAAGAGTTCCGACCTACTCGTCTGCAAACACAACATCAAAACTTGTCAAATTAAGATAAGAACTATTGCCGCACCCCTCGTATTCACCAGATTTGGCCTTTTGTGACTTTTTCCTCTTCCCAATCATAAAGAACTAACGAGCAAAGGTTCTTGTCAAATGCTGAAGTGATAGCTGAAACAGTCGCCTACATTTCAGAGTTTAAAATAAATATTATTTTAATGGATTGGACGATCTCAAATATCGTTTTTAGCAATGTATAGAGCTAACAGGAGATTATGTAGAAAAATAAATCAAAATTCCGTAAAAATTAAATTCTTCTTCTCATAGTCACAGATTTAACAAACCCCCTCGTATAATTATTCCCTACTAGCTTCTGCCCGCGACTTAGTCAGCGTGGAAGTCAACTAAACCTACCTTAATTTCTCGTGTAGCAAAAGTCGTACAGGCGGTGCGTGCAGATTGTAATAGAAGCCGCATCTAATCGTGAGAAAATTGGCTAACTTACTATATAATCATACTTCTACGAATAACTAGATATGCTTACCCATTCCAAAAAAAAATCTTCTCTTTCTTTCTATTTTCCATTTTTATTAAGTTAGGCAGAGGTTTTGTAACCCTGGAGATCGTCTCGCGACGTCCTACGCCCAGTGCCTCTCCTGCGGTGGTAGCGGCCGGGGCCGTGAGGGCCACTCCGTTGAGCTTCCCTCACCCGTCTCGCCTCCGCCTTCGTAAGTATTACTGCTTCGCAGAAAGAGGAGACGGCTTCCCATTCCCTCTCGCTCCATACCATGGCCTGAACCAGGGCTGGGCGCGAGAGGTCGCCGCCACCTATCGCATCCACAAAGACACGGCGGTGCTCCGCCAAAGCGAGACAGACCTCCACCGTATGCTCCACCGTGTCCTCTGGGCGATCCGCGCAGTGGTAACACCCGGGCGTTTCCTCCCGCCTTATCTGATACAGGAACCTCACGAAACAACCGTGTCAGGTTAGGACCTGCGTCAGGCGGAAAGTGAGGATGCCGTGACGGCTCTCCAACCACTCCTCAAAGAGGGGCACTACCGCCGCAATGGTGGTGTGCCCAGCGCTGGGTTGCGACAGTCGCTGTCTCCATTTCGCAATGAGATCCTGCCGGAGCTCCGTCCGCTGAGCCGCGAGGAGTCGCGGCAGCGGAATTTCACCCCGGCGTTTGGTTTCCTCGCACCACTCCCAGAGCAGCGCAAGGACCTTGGCCTCCAGATCCCATGGCGACAGTCCGGCAAGGAGGCTCGCTGCCTCACAGGAGACCGTGAGGTATCCTCGGGTCAGCCGAATGGCCATGACCCCTTGGGACGTTCAACCGGCGAGCTGGTCGCCGTCTCAAGGAACGCGCCCACACCTGTGCCCCAAAAAGGGCCATGGACCGCACGATCCCCGCGTAGAGCCTCCGGCAGGAGGCGTTTGGACCCCCCAGATTGGGCAGGAGCCGCTTCAAAGCAGCACTGGCCCGCTCCAGTCTGGGAGTCAAACGTTGGAAATGCTCGTCAAAGTTTCACCGGCTATCGAGTCCGAGTCCCAGGTACCTCATCGTCCCCTCGACACTGATGTGAACCGAGGACCATGAAAACACATGGCCTCGGACTTGTGCAATGCCACCTCGAGTCCCAGTTGCCGGATCCTCTTAACGACTGTTGCAACTCCGCGTGACATCAAGACCGACATAGATAATACACATATTGCATAATAAATTTTTACTCGCTAATCTCTCCGGTTATCAAAAGTCACTATCAATTTTGACCCAAAACAATTGCAGAAAATAAGAAAAGAGATAACCTTGATTCATGTACGTACTTAACTTTGATTGTGATAATAATCATACAGTGTCATTCATAAAATTAAATATGTGACCACTAGCTGTGACCGTGGCTCCGGTCACGTGTTCTCTAATAAATAACTTTTTTTACAAAAAATAGAACCGACTCCAAAAAAAAATCAAAAAGTGCAAAATAAATTTCGGAAGTCGGTGTCTTAAAACAAAGAAACAAAACCAAAAACACCGACTTCCGAAATTAAAGTTATTTTGCACTTTTTAGTTGTGGTTCTCCATTAAAATGTGTTATCAATACTTAGACTAACGATCGCAGTAATCGCGAGTCATTTGCTGTTAGTTATTGAAGAGTTCCACTGTCTATCTTCGAAGATCTTTATTAGGTCCTGTGTGTGTTTAATAGATAATGTATTATATACTAAAACCTTCCTGAAAAAAAAATGCAATTGCATAACGAAAACCCCATCCAAATTGCAACTGCAACAACTAATCATACATACATACGAGTCGAATACAGAACCTCCTTTTTTGAAGTCGGTCTAAAAACTACGAGAACATAAAGTTAAATCATTTTTCGTTCTAGCTTTTGCCCGCGACTTTGTCCGTGTAAAACTCGTATTAACTAATAATTCTGTGTTGCCATTTATTCCGAAAGGATCTCCATTTCAGATAGAACTACTAACGGCCAAAACGCAAATTACATTCGACGAACATGTAACGTGATAATATGGTCAGATGTATGAACTTCAACGAAACAGAAACGTTTGTAGTCTTGCTTTCAACAACCAAAATCTACAGAGAGTCAGGACTGGTGACGAGGGAGGAAGCGACGTACAGTTGTACTGCGTGAGAAGCAGCTGATCCAGAGGTAGGCACCTGCAGCTTTCAGTATCTTCCCTTCTTTTTGGGGTGGGAAATCATCAAATAACTTCTCCCGCTCTGGGTGGAGCGTGAGGGCGTGTCAGACTGTAACTGACTAAACCCCACCCGTGTTCGTCCAGTTGCCTGTACCAGGCCTGCAGTTACTTTCAAACACACCCGCGACTCTAGCAGGAGTCGCAGGAGCTCCTGTGACTTGTTTATGGTACTTGCGAAGCATACAATTACAGGGATCGGCACGTGTTTGAATAGGAAGGACATAATATGTGCAATAATTAAAAACAATAAAAATCCTAGTGTAATCTAGTACTAGTATTATTCTACCCAATACTAGGAATAATAACAGGGGCGTAGCTACCGCCGTATCTGCCGTATCAATTATACGGGGCCCCCGGGCCACGGGGGCCTCCAAAGTGTGTAAGGAAAAAAAATAAAAACTTTCTAATTTATTTTATTTTACAAATGACAAAATTCTATAAAGCAATTACCCGCCTTAAGCGTGCGTTCAAAAGTTGGCAACACTCTACATCGTTATGGCGGGCTGCGGGACTTCCCCGTTTTACTTACTTCATCTTCAACTTTATTATATAATTTCTTTTCACAATATTTTTTTTCTTTTGTGAAAAATCTTGACCCCCTTATAAGGGCCTCCAAGCCATCGATCACTAGTTTTTTATTAGTGATCGATGCTCCAAGCAAATTTTTTATACGGGGCCCCGACAAGACACGCTACGCCACTGAATAATAAAAGCCGCTTTTACAAAGTGCCTGCAAATATACTCTGTGACCTGATTTCAGTGTGTGCGCATCTCTGCTTTGGAGCCGTGTTTTAATCTGATGGTGTCATTACTCACCATAACACTGCAATAACTGCTGTAAACGCATTATTAAAAACAGTGCCATCTATTGATACACGGGAGAACTGTTTTTGCCGATTGACGGTTCAAACGAGTTCTTAAGGCCCTACTACCGGCCATGTGGCGCCCTCATTGAATAAAAAATCGTAGCATAAACTATTTTAACGACGTAAAAATACTTTATCCTCTTTGTAACAAACGTGAAGTTTTATTCTTTAATATTTATTTTAGCTATGATACGATTTTTTATTCAATGAGGGCGCCACTTGGCTGGTAGTAGACCTTTAACTAAGAACTTCACTAATAATAATATAATTACCTATCTTTTTTATTTCCAAAAAATACACATATGTTAAATTTTTAAGAGAAACAACATAATGTCGTTAATTTTTAGCTAGTCGATAACAATGGTTCAAATATCTATAATAGCATCCGCTGTCGAACTTGGTTGGGACCTGTATTTCGGTATACGGCGCCACTCCCCGAAATATCAGAATTTAAACTAGCTAAATAGTGTACTATTTTACACAAAATTCAAGATAGAAATAAATGTGAAATAAATGGTGTGTGAGAGGGCCTCTCTTTGTTTACGGTAGTAGTGTACGTGAGTGTGTGTGAGAGGGTGTGTATTGTTTGCATATCTGACTTATGAATACATGAGTATTCAAATTAAACAATGCCTTTATCCTGCTTCTTTTAATTTTTATTATGGTTAAGTGTGGTAGATGCGGTAAATTTCTCACATCGACAGATACGGCTAAATGCGACAACTGCCGAGCTTGGTACCATAGGCAGTGCGTTGGTGTTAAGAAGAACGGCTCCATGACATCCCCTTGGCAGTGCCCGGAGTGTGAGAAAAATGTTGTGCGGGATAACTGGTCCGAGACACCCGTTAGGGGACGTGCAGATACACTGCCAGAGGATCTCATGGACGCGGGTCCAACCAAATACCACTACTTCGGACACCACGCAGGAGCTCACCCAAGATATAAGGACTAAGCTCAGGAAATTTAAAGAGACTTTATTAATACGGTACGCAATGAGTTTCAGCTACTGCGCAATGATCTGGCTGAGCTGAGATCTTCATTGCAGTCCACTAATGACCGTATGGGCAGTTTGGAGGACAGAGTGGCTGCTATGGAGAACCAAAAAATGATTCAGCCCCTAGTTACGTCAGACGTCCATAAATTAATCGACCAATTGCGGAGCGTCATCAACGACCGTGATCAGGAGCTACTGGCTGCGGATATTCAGATCTCGAACGTGCCAGAGACGAGTGGTGAAAACCCCATACACACGGCCATACTTGTGGCGTCAAAGACAGGCGTTAAGATCGAGGTTCGCGATATTGTGAGTGCAGAGCTTACTGGAGGCAGACGCATTAATGCAATGCAGTTAGCACCAATGGAAACCCGCCCGGGCTTTCTCATCGTGCGTTTCGCGCGCCGCGATCTTCGAAACGAGATGCTGGAGGCCGCACGAGTACGTCATGGCTTAACTTCTGCTGATATCGGTATGTCCGGCACACCTGCGCGATTGCATGTGAACGAGCGCCTCACGAAACAAAATCGTGAGTTATTTCGGATGGCGCGAAAAGCTGGGGTTCGGCTTGGTTGGCAATTTATATGGTGTAAAAGAGGCCCTATTCTCGCCCGACGCAAACCTGGGGACCGTACTTCACAAATCCGCTGCGAGGCTGACATACAGCGTATTTTTGAACCCGTGCCAGTTCCAATTAACGACGGTCATAGGTCGTCGGTCGTAGGTAGCTTTAATTATACACTTTTATAATAATAGGTTATTTTGTGTTAATGTATTCATACCCCTAGTCCTTAACATACCCATGACGGCTACGGTTGGGGCCGAGGGATAGTCTGTTTAAAACTCCGGTAGCCCGTACAAACGTATTAAAGTTTTCACCTGTGTGTCGGGCGGTTACTATTATAAACAGTATCTTACAGCGTTTGGATATTTTTTCCTGCTCTTTGGCGGAATTCCAAAGGGTGACAATATAATTAGTGTATTGACTTCTAAGTAGCTTGTGCTGGTACCCTGAACCACGGCTTAGGACTGGTCAATTATCATTATAGGACTACTTTTATTACATTGGGTTTACCTGTAAAAATAATTGTATGTGTAATAAATAAATAAATTTATTTTGTTATTTGCTACTAAAGAAATAATTATGGTCGTATAAACATCTGTTGTGTTTGTTAATTGTAGCTAATGTTTGTCTCACGGCGGCGCAACTCACTGAACTTGTAAACCGGTGTCATTGTATTAATTTTATTATATAGTCACACTTAATACTTCAATTATATATAATGCCTACAGTAGGTACCTATGTAAATCTATCCATCTGTGACACGCAAAACAATTAGGGTGAGTATTGCTCACGATTCGGTACACTTCACTGCTGTCGCTGCCGCCTTTTGTCCTCGCCCGGCGGCTGATGCCGCTGTGCCATCCGTGGCGCCGACTTATCCATCATA
Source organism: Polia nebulosa (assembly GCA_951329385.1). Lineage (NCBI taxonomy): Eukaryota > Metazoa > Arthropoda > Insecta > Lepidoptera > Noctuidae > Polia > Polia nebulosa. The sequence goes on along the minus strand of OX589608.1, from coordinate 3,233,541 downwards.
CCTAGGAATATGTTTCCCCATGAATAGACAACCTGCTATTTGACAAAAATACAATTTATGTGTATTTTATATACAACAGAAATTTCATACAGACTTCAACTATGCCGTTAAGGTTGTGTACCACAACTGTACCAGAATTACTTGAAATATTAGTGAATTACTCTCATGACATAACAGCATAATCAGCCTATAATGCTTCCACTGCTGGGACGAAGGCCTCCTCCCTGTGAAAAGGTGTAGGCCGTAATCCACCGCGCCAGCCCAATGCGGGTTGGTGGATGTCACATGTCTTCGAATTTCTGGTTCTAGAACATGCCGTTGTGTTGTGTTTTTCCTCACGATGTTTTCCTTCATCGTTTTGAACGAGTGGATGACATTATGTTTACAAAGTTAAGCGCCTGTCTGGGTTTGAACCCACGACCTGCAATTTGTAAGTCGCGGCTGTCATCAGTGGGCCACCACTGCTCTGTTTTTCATAAACCATTTTTATTTATTTATTTAAACTTCATGTACAATAGTGGTACATAGGCGGACTTTATGCAACAAGGCATTCTCTACCAGTCAACCTTTGGATTATGTAAACAACTCTGTGTTAGGTGTACCGCCAGACGTTTACCATTAACAAATAGAACAAAATTTAAAATATAAAAATACTAGACCGATACTAAAATACATATTTATTCTAAAATAATATACCATAACAGTTAACCATTACAGGTATTCAGTTTGACTAAAATTATTAAGACTGCAGTTGAACATTATATGAATACCACTCTAAGTATAGTGTATTTAAATGCTTGGACCTAAATATTAAACATGAAAGCTGATAAATATTTAAGCTGGTGTTAAATAATTATCAGGTTTCGTTTAATTTTTTAGGGCTACTACCTAGTGGCGGGGAGTCCCGTACGATAAATAGAATTACTCTTGAACGATTTATGATTGTCTACATTTACAGAAAGCATGGTTCACCGTTGAACGGTGATACGAAAAAACTGTTAGTCGATACCATTATTTAGTGACAGCACGTTTTACCGGAGAATGCTACAAGGGATGAATGGTTGGTCGATACCAAGATTAGCCGAGCTCATGGTTCGCCGTAACACGCTTGTACTAAATATTCTTTTACCGATAGTTATTTTCGCCGAAGCCGAAAACATCTTTCCTTACAGTACGCCGCCGATCCAAAACAATTGTCTTCTGTTTCTTGCTGGGTTATTGTGTTTAGGTTTGCTGTTCATAAAATTAGAATCAAGACTTCGTTTGACAGTTAATCTCGTATGATTCCCAATTCTTTGGCATAAATGCATCTTTGTTATTAAAACAAAACGAAATGCCATGCATAAGTTAATCAGAATTATAAGTATATCGGACTTCTAGACGTACAGCAAATTACCATCCCTACCTTGTTGCTATTCCACCAATTCGCACTAAACGTTTCCAAACGCCTTTCATAATGCGCACAGCAAAGGAGTGGAACTCTCTACCTGTGTCTGTGTTTCCGAACGCATACAACCCTAATCTCTTCATAATAGAGTAAACAGGCTTCTTCTGAGTAAGCTCGCTCCATCGTCGACTCACATCTGACCTGATCTGAGACTAGTCTAGAGCGTACCCAGATCAAATAAAAAAAAAAAGTAGTTTTTCTACATTAACATTATCTTCGTTTGATGAAGCATCAAGCTCCTGTATCAGGAATTTCGAAAGGTTCTTCAAGGAAACTCAAAATATGGTAAATAAGTACTAATCCGGCTTGTATTGCGCCGGTAACGAACAAAGATGGAAGAAGTGAAATGATATTCAAATGAAATCGACCTTCTTACTTTTAAAACTAATTACTAGCACTGTTGATGCTCACCATAATCGAGCAGGCGCTTGGCTCGAAAAGATGCTGTTGAAACAAAACTTGAATGTATTAATCACTATCTTTTGTTCACAAATTTACCTGCATGATGATAGGAAGTAGGACTAGCTCATATCCACGCTTTCCCGCGCATTCTAGGAAATTTACTACGTATTTTTGTCATTTACCTACTCTTACGACATTTTCTGTGTAGCTATCTACACCCAATTAGCTGTCAAATTAATTAAAAAAAAAACTAACTAACATTAATACAACATCACAAACGAAGAAGTCCAGCTCATCCCGTCCTCTTAATTTGAGCCTACCGCGACAAGTCTCTTGGTCGTCAGACGTCAGCAGATATGTTCAGCTACATTCCATGTTAGCGTGGCGGCTTCCCGAGTGACATCTTTTTAGGGTTCCAAACATTCGAATGTAAAAACGGAACCCTTATAGGATCACTCGTGCGTCTGTCTGTCTGTCTATCTGTCACGGCCTATTTACTCCAATTCTGCTAGCCTGATTAAGTTGAAATTTGATACACAAGTGTATTTCTATGACCTAAACATGAGTGAGTAACATACTCGTAAATAAATTAATTTTGAATAAGGGGGTCACTTTTGGGGAGGTAATTAGAAAATTTAAAAATAAAGTTTTTTAATCTGTACCATGCGACTTAACAAATGAAAGGGCATTGTGAGAGTCTCAAATATATTTATTTCATAATTAATAAGCCGTTTTTAAGTGATTAAAGAAATAAACGAAAATTTAACATTCCCGCCTTTTATCTCTGAAACTACAGTATTTAAGATTATAAAAAAATACAGAAAATATTTCTTTATTTTTAATTACAAGAAAACCTATGAGAAGCCTACAATTATTTATACAAACATTATATTTACTTGGTCTTTGATCAAGCTGAAACTTGCATTACTTATAAAATTAAGTGCCCAATGCAATAATAAATTACTATCAAGCTGGTCTGATTATGGAGCTGGAAGGTGGCCATAGGATCTCCTCAACCGAACAAGATGGCATCATCGTCTTTGGTCTCACTGCATACGTTTTGACAAGTTACGTTAGGCTAGGTGATGCCTAAGGTCTGATGATGCAGCCGAAAGGTGTCCATAGAATCTCCGCAACCAAGCAAGATAGCACCATCGCGTTTGGGCTCATTCCATATGTTTTGAAAAGTGATTTTTCACTTGGAGGTGCCTGGGGAAGGCGAAGCAGTAATTCTCGCGAAGAAGGAGGCGGAACGGATGAGGGAGAGGCAACAACAACCGACTCGCCCTCATGCCCTCAGCAGCTGCCGCCGTAAGTGCCGACGTCCTCCGCCCAGGGCGTCTCCCTGGGCGGAGGACGTCGCGAGACGATCTCCGGCCACTGTAGACCCGGGCCTGCAGACGGCGAGTAGTGGGTAACTCGCCGTTCGATCAGAACCAGGCCCGAGAGTCGACGGCTCGTAGTGTTCCACGCGCGCCTCAGAGTTGTCAGCAAAACATGACGGGGCACGTGATGGCCGATCCTGCCCAGGGGTCGTGCATAAGTTTGAAAGTGAGTTAACGCGCCCCTGGGCATTCAGGGCAGGGAAGGAACAGCGGTGGGTTTTAGTCAGTAAGAGTCTGACACGCCCTCCCGCTCCACCCTAGAGCATGAGATGTCATTTGATGATTTCCCACCCCACAAACAAAAGGCATTTTTGGGATGTCTTTCAACTTCTTTGTTTTGTCTTGTCAGGAAAGAGACTATTTGACAGAGTTGTGTAGAGATACCTACCGACGTATTCAATCAACTTCCCCATCCCACAAGGTCATCCTGCGATGTTCACTATCCGTCATCAACTTAGTACCTAGATAGTTTGAATGTGAGTTAGTTTTAGTGGTTTGAGTCTTTTATGTCTTAAACATGTTCAACTGTAAGAACGTGTATTTGTCTTTACATTCCTCTTAAATGGCCAGACCAATTTTAATAAAATTTTGTGTGTGTTTGAGTGTGCATACTAGAGGTTAAGTTTTAATGAATGCTTTAACAATATGGAAAGCCAACATTCGGGCAGGAGTCGCAGGACATGTAAGTATTCAAAGAACAAAAATGCAAGAATTAGTTACATAAGTATGGTTTTTATTAAAAAGTAAACCTTAAAAGATAAAACAAAAAAGTGGGTGATAGACGCACGGGCAAATATCCGTCCTCACGGCTCGACGACATTATTCACACGTGAACTCTTACTACTTTTAGGATGACACACTGACTGGCGGAAAAAGTATGTGGACTTGCTCGTTAGTCTATCAGTCACTTTGAAATACCTGGGTTACAGCTCGGACATGTAAATATACTAAAGCCTTATAGAAAACATATATTATTAATGCCTGTTGAATACTGTTAATTGTTGTAAGGAGATAAAAAAGTTTAATGAAATGTTTACAAAACTTGAAGAATGACTTGAACTTATAATTATATCAGCTGACGTTAGATTTAGTTCTATTGAGTAGTACGCAGTGGTGATGGTAGAGGTGAAAGTGAACTCTTCAACGTCTTCACATCTCGTGCTCGTTACGAACAGCTCCGTTCTTCAGACAACAGTCGAGGCACACGTCGACTTCACTGCTTTGCTCAGAGTAACCGACGGTAAATCTATAAACAGAGCGTAAAAATACAAAATTCATGTATTTACAAGATTATCCAGGTACAAGAAAACCAAGCAGACCTGCAGAGAACGACAGACTTTCCTTCCCCTATATTACAAATCATGTCCAGCAACTCGACTCCGACTCAAATCATCAAATTAACGAAACCAAGGCTTTTCTTCCGATGTTATGACAAGTGAGGCGAGTGGAGGTTCTACACCTGGAATATGGGCCTAAGTCACTGGCACCGACTTCGTCACTACTCTAGAGGAAAATTTCTGATGTAATTGTTTGTTATGTAATAAAATAGGTTTAGTAAAAAAAACTAGCGATGTCCTTACTCTTGTATGCGTATAAGAAAAAATTGATTAGGAAGGCGGGAACAGCGCATCTTTCACCCTCGAAATCTGCTGCGCATTGGCAGACTGGCTCGCTCTCCTCATTCAGGGAACAGATACCGTCGTTTAAGCAATACTGATGGCATGCGTTGCCTTTCCATTCCCCAGAGTTACCAGCATTACATCTGAAACAACGAACATATAGAACAGGATAATTAAGTTAACAGAGAAGCTAATAAAAATATGACATTAACTCTGTTACAGTCAAACTATCTTACAAATATAAAAAAGGAGGTATTCCACATTGTGCACCCGTTTAAATGGCACCTGAGGTATTCCACATAATAATATGGCAACTATCAGTAGTTTTCGCAGGTTCCATTAGTGGAATAAATTATTATTTCATATTTTATTCCACATTTAGCACCTACGGATATGTAGGTTCTAGTGTTGGGACGTTTATTTTATTTTTAACCGACTTCAAAAAAAGGAGGAGGTTCTCAATTCGTCTGTATTTTTTTTAAAAAAATTTTTTTTATGTGTGTTACCTCATAACTTCTTACTACGTGAACCGATTTTGAAGATTTTTTATTGTTTGAAAGGTGACGCTTTACATGTGGTCCCATTTTAATTTGGTGAACATCTGATGAAGAACTTCGGAGATACACAATGGAACTCTTCAATAAATGATAGCAAACCTTCCAGAATTGCTGCAATCGCATGTCTGTATATTGTTTTCACCACTTCACAACATAACATCACGCTGATACGCTCTGAAGGGGTATACAGATTTGTACAGTTCACCCTGATATGTTCAAATTCCCTATTTTTGGGGCTATCAATTCGGGCATAACTTTACTATTAATTTAGTTTTAGAATAGGGTACAACAACTAAAAAGTGAAAAATAAAAATCTTTTTACAAAAAAATACAACCGACTTCCATCAATAATACTATATAATAAATTAAAGTTATTGTGCATTTTTTAGTATTATTGATGGAAGTCGGTTGTATTTTTTTTGTAAAAAGATTTTTATAAGTCGTCAAAATTAAAAAATCGATTAAAATTAGTGGAGTTTAATCATCATCATCATCCTTTTAATGTCCCCACTGCTGGGGCACAGGTCGGGGACGGTTTAATAACATGGTAAAAATAGAACTTTTTTATGTTTTAATCATTAAAAATCATAATCACTTTCCTTAATCACATGTATTGCAAAATCAGCCTTGAGTTACAAACGTTCGAATGAAAAAACCGAAACCCTTATAGGATCACTCGTGTGTATGCCTGTCTGTCACAGACAATTTGCTCCAAATCATTGAGCTGAAATTTAGAACACACATGAGTATCTGTGACCCAAACACGGACGAATTTGGAATATAGGGGTCACTTTAGAGGTGCAAATCGGAGAGTTAAAGTTTTTAAAACTGTATCGTGCGACATAACTGGCATTCCAGTGTATTTTTTCATATTTTTTAAATAAATAGGTTTTAAGTTATTTAAGAAAATAGATGGAAATTAACCATTCCCCCCCTCATATCACCAACGAATTGATTTCTTTCTACCACCTTTATGCAGATGATCTTCAAATTTACTCCAGAGCTCCTCTTGGAAATCTGTCTGAGGCTATCTTGACCATCAATCGTGATCTGGCTCATATAAATGACTGGAGCAAGAGACACGGACTTACGGTGAATCCCATAAAGACACAGGTTGTAGTGGTGGGCAGTTCTGGGATGGTCTCAAGGATCGACTGCACAACTCTTCCCCAAGTTTCTTTTGACAACTCCATTATTCCATTTAGTGAAATAGTTAGGAACTTGGGGATATTTATTGACAAAAACTTCTTTTGGACTGCCCAGCTGCAGGCAGTCAGCCGTAAGCTATTCGCATCTGCTGCATCTTTGAGAAGACTGCGTAATTTCCTGCCGACTGCTACCAAGATTGCGCTTGCACAATCTCTTCTTCTACCCATCCTTGATTATGCTGATGCCAGCTTTCTCGACCTCACTGAAATGCAACTTGATAAACTTGAGCGACTTCAAAATTTTTGCATAAGGTTCATATTTGGTTTGCGAAAGTATGACCATATTTCCGAATTCCGCCTGAAACTCAAGTGGTTGCCAATCCGCCTTCGCCGAAATGCTCGTATTCTTGCCCTTCTGTACAATGTGCTTTTTTCGCCTTTCACCCCTCTTTACCTCAAGAAACATTTCCAGTTTCTTTGCGACTCTCACACGAAAGTTCTTAGGTCATCGGATAACTTGAGACTTAAAATGCCAATGCATTCCACTACTTTCCAAGATAAATCCTTTACAGTCCAGGCCGCTCGTCTGTGGAATGCATTGCCAGTTGCAGTAAAACGCGCGCAATCGCTACCAATATTTAAAAGACTAGTAAGGGAGCATTACTTGTCACTGTGACCATTTTTTTTCATTTTTTTTTTTTTATTAAATTGTTGTCACTTAGTTTCTTGCCTATATTTTTAGTATGTATGTATTTATGTATCTGTAATTGTATTGTATTCTTTATATTTGCACCAAGTGCAGCCCCATTTTGTGTCCAGGCAATCTCTTGTCCATTCCAGGTTGCCTGGAAGAGATCGCGGAATGCGATAAGGCCGCCAATTGTATGTTTTTTTGTATAAGTTTTCCTTAATGTGTGTATTTTTTTTTTTTGTGTACAATAAAGTATATAATAATAATAATAATAATCACCGAGACTATTTGAACTGAGTGTATGGGTTGTAGTGGAATTTGAACTGTGTCCTGTAAGATATAGAGTTTTTGTTTCAAAATTAGATAAGTATTTTTTTAGAATTCTGAATTCAAATGTTATTTTAAAAAAATACTAATATGAAAAAGTTAACTAAGAAAAGAAATAATCTTAAATAAATCTAAAAAGTATCGGTTTCTAAATTGTATTTGTAACTCAAGGCTGAATTTGCAATTTATGTTATTACGAAAGTGATTGTGTTACAAATGATTAAAACATAAAGAAGTTCACTGTCCCCGGCCTGTGCCCCAGCAGTCCATTAAAATTCTGATGATGTTAAACTCGAACCGACGAATTTTGAATTTTGACGTCTTAAAAATATACTAGTGCATACTGATCCGTAGATGCCAAATGTGGAATAAAATATTAAATAATAAATTATTGCACTAATGGCACCTGCAAAAAATATTGATAGGAGCAGTACGTGGAGTACCTCAGGTGCCATTTAAACGGGTGCCCAATGTGAAATACCTCAAAAATAGAACCGACTTCCAAAAGAAAACAAGTGCAAAATAACTTTAATTTCGGCAGTCGGTGTTTCTGGTTTTGTTTCTTCGTTTTTTATCACCGAATTCCGAAATTAAAGTTATTTTGCACTGTTTTTGTTTTCTTTTGGGATTCGGTTCTATTTATTTGTAAAAAAGTTTTAATTTTTCACTTTTCAGTTGTGATTTCACATTAAATTGTGTAAATTATTTATGCGGTAGCAGAAATCGTGTTTGATTTGCTGTCATTTTTTGAAGAGTTCCGTTGTCTATCTCCAAAACTCATCATAAGATCTATCTAAAAGGGAATTCCAATCTGCCATACAAAAATGCCTGGAATGGACAGAAACTACTAATAGTCCTTAATTCTATTTAGAATAAAACATGAATAGTGAAATTATTCTTGAGATTGTTTAACTAGGGTAAAAATATAACGATCACTAAATATATTGAACTTGATAACCGCTAATATTTATACGGAAGTCGTGTTTATTTAACATATGTAAGTGACATTCAGCCAAAGAGGAATCATCAAATAATCCATATGGAACTATTTATACAACTGTAATATTGCACTTGCACTTGCAGTTATCATTAATTTAGTATTATACGTTAAATATGTATCGTAAGTCTAATTAAAATAATTAATGCTTGTCAATATTAATTCAAATCAATTATTTTTTAAATAGAAAACGTATCTAGGCTGTATGAATCACATGTCCTTTGCTTTAGTGACAGTTTTACATTACTGCTCATGTCAAATAAACACGACCTCCATATAAATATAAGCGGATATCAAGTTAAATATATTTAGTGATCGTTACATTTTTAACCTAGTTAAACAAACTTAATAATTATTTAGTAATATCTATTTGATTTTAAATAGAAATAAGGTCTATTAGTACTTAGTATCTGTCCGTTTCAGGCATTTTTGTGCATTCTTCTTTAAATTGGACCATTTAGGAAAAACCTCTTTCGAAAAAAAAAAGAATTTTGCAAATCCGTTTATATATGACGAAATAAGTAGGTATTTTCGGACATATCGAAAATACATAAAAAATATATAAAGACTCGAATTGATAACCTCCTCCTTTTTGTAGTCGGTTAAACATATCAAGAATGGGTCCTAAAACGTACGATCATAGGTACATCAGTAGTCAGTAATAACACCAGCTTTACTATAAGTCAATGTAAAATTGTTTCAGTATTAGGATCACATTTTGCAAGTTTTATTGCAGTCCCTTGTGGCAGGAGGCGAGCCTATTGCCATCAAACTTTTCTTTTTTTTGTTGCCGGGATGTAAAATCCTCATGAATGTCCTTCACCTGGGGCGGGCGAAAGGGTCTGAATAAAAACCAACCCGGTGATCCTTTCCACACCTGAAGCGGGGATCGTGAGAACTAGCACGCCTTCCACGATTCCCGGCTAGTGCCAGTCCGCCTTTACGGGCCACCTCAGGCCCGCGAGGAGCGTGAGGTGTCCTCTTCTGCAACGTCCAACAGGAACGCGCGTGAACCACTACGCGCCACCGCCTTGCTTCCTGCTCAATCGGGGGCGGCAGACGACCCCGAGTCCGCTTTCCTTCCGGACCTATTTAGGGGGGCTGGAAGAGACCGTTGTCCGCCTTACGCCGACGCCCAGTTTGCCTGCTGCGACTCGGAAGACTCTCAACGAGCGACGGCCGGCAGCGATAAGTCGGGTCCTACTTCGAATACGAGGACACGGCGCTGCTCCTCTCATGCAGCACAGTCTATGTTGTTTGTCTATGTTTTTTCGCAGTCCTCCGCTGTTCTTTTCTGTTAGAAAATACAATGGTTTGCGAATAGTGTGGCGGGCATATCCCAAACAAAAAATTAATAAATAAATGCCGCACACTGCCAGTGTGTGCTACGCCGTGTTATTGTTATTAGGATAACATTTCGCAAGTTTTATTGAAGTTCTTTGAGGCAGGAGATGAGCCTATTGACATATACTTGGCAAAGTTTAGACTCCGGGCTGCTATTGACATGTTCCAGATCCATGACCCAGGAATTTTCATATATTTTCGGGTTGGGGGCCGAGTCTCCCGCGTCCTTAGGAGTATACCCACTGAGTCCCTACACGTGGTCCCCGGGTGGTGCTAATCAGGTTACACTAACTGGTGGTAGGTTTCGACCGATGGCTTGCGACCACCCACTGGGCAAAGACGAACCGCCAAGCGGCCTGGCCGTGTTCCGGTACGATGCTCAGTGTAACCAATCCAGAGGAGTTAAGTCGAAATAGTTGTTCCATTGCAGGCAGACCAACTGGGCTCGCGCTGAAATTGGTATGTCGGGAGACTAGTCGTGGAGGGTAGCAAGATCCGATGCACGGTGCGGCGCTGGCCAACCGCAGGTAGTTGGGGGCTCTTAATAACAAAACGGAAAAAAGCTGAACAGCGACAGCACTCCCTCTCCCACAAAGTGCACCTCAACAACATACGAAGTCTGCACTCAAATCTCGCCGCAGTCCACCACCACCTAGAGACTGAGAAACCTGCTGTGTTGTTTCTTTCGGAAACGCAGATTGGATGTTCGTCAGACGTGGCGTAAGCAAGCGCTTACGTTAAATCTCACCCAGCTAGTCCAGGGGACAACGAGGGTGCTGCATGTTGATTCGCACAAGGCCAATTGTTTGGACCTTCTGCTGACAACAGATCCAGACCGTTACTCGGTGTCGATTTCTTTACCAATAGGTACTTCCGACTACTGTCTGGTGAAGTCTGTATTCGTCTACTCCCCACCCGATCCTGGCCCTAGCGGCACCAGGCGGGTTTGGCGATACAGGTCAGCAGATTGGGATGGCATGCGATCTCTCTTCGCATGATATCCTTGGCAGCCCACTTGCTTTTCTTCGACTGATGTTTCGTCGTGCGCGGACGCCGTTACGAATATGTTGCGGCAGGAAATGGAGTACTTCATTCCATTCTCTGACGTAGCAATGTCTGGCGAAGCTCGACCACGGTTTGGTGTCGAGTGCAATCGCGCTGATGCGCTTAAACACGCGGCCTACCTGGCATGGGTCGACGTTTGGATGCGCAAAGCAAATGACGTGATTCAGAAGAAGAGATCCTTCAACAGGGCTGCCAAGTTTTGCAAGGTATTGCGGAGGGCTCGGAGCAAACTCGCTTCTTACCCAGCTGATAGTTAGGCGTTTTGGTCCCTGGTTAACTGAAAAATTTACGTTTTCTGTAAAAAATGCAGCAGGAAAAATCTAATAAACTGTTTCTAATTTCAATCGTACTTCAAAACATAATAAAAGTTAAAAAAATATTAATGTTTTATTTGCTCCATACCTTTCCGAGTGCTAAAAATTCTCTAGTGATATCTCTATCGCACATTTTGGCAATGTTCATAATAAATCTACTTAACTAGTAGTATTCATAGTAATTTGAGGACATACAAAATACGATATAATTTAACTGTCTAAACTAGTAGTTATTTGTCTACTTTGAATATTTATATTATTATATATATTTAAAAAGGTTGTATAGAAGAGTACCGATGTAAGTCAATATTCTGACGCTAGAAATAAATAAAGTTTGCATGCGGGCAACTCTGAATCAATTGGCGGTTTGAATTAGTTTTGCTTGGTGGCGCTATATTGGATTTTTTGAACTTTTCGCGAGGAGATTTGCGGGGAGATTGCGGTAAGTGCGGGGATTTCGGTGCATATTGAACTATCAATAATTTTCGAGGTGCCGCCTTAACAACTTTTAATAGAGGACCAAACCAAGATTTCGCAAAAAAAAAACTGCCCTTTAAATAGTTATGTTTGTATAATTCGACAAAATGTACTGAACGTGAACAGTTGCTTTTTTTTTAATCTTTTATAGGCTCGCGTTTGACCACTATCTCACCTGGTGGAAAGCGATATGTGGTCGAAGATGAAGCACGCTTGCTTAGAAGCAAGCTTTCATTGTTGGATTGTAATCTCCACCTTGTATCTGTACATATATGTATACAGGGTGGAAAACATCAATGGACCCTGAAGGCGAACCACTTTAAATACTTAAGATAGATTATTTTACTTCAAGAACACATTCCTATATTTTTAAAAAGAAACAAACCTGCATTCACAGATTTTGACAAACTTACCTGAAACGGGAATCGAACCAGTTTTATTGTACAAATCGATAAAATTATTGTTCAAGATAAAATCTCTATAATAAACATTTAGAAATCTGGCATTAATTTTATTATCATCCATTCTTTGCTTTATCGAACCCATATAAAATGATAAAGATAAAACGCATTAGAGTTCTGAAGTGGGGGCTCGTTACGTCACTTAGTGGTAAAAAGTGTCGCACACCGTGACATCACGCGAACTTTCAACGCACTGTATCGTCCTCATGTTTTGTTTACGTGACAAAAGAAAAGTACGAGTCCAATATATTTTGGTAATCTACATACTTACGGACAAACTCGATTTTTATTAGGAAACTATCAAACTAATCCTATTAAACGATTTCCTTATCTAAGTCTTCAACAAAATACCTACTTAAAGATAAATTGGCAAGCTTGTACTTTACAGAATTTCTTTAGACGTTAGAGATATAAAAAAAATTAAAACATGTCTTTTACTTGTTGAAAGTGAACTATTCTAGTCTAGGTAACATTGATCAAAACCCTTGTGTACTAAACGTTAGGTTTCATGTATAATATAACTTGTACGACAGACGAGTGTAAAACCTAATGTTTCTTAGAGAATTGTATCTTTAACATTGACTGTATCGACTATTGAAATAAAATAACTAGTTTTTATTTTTTTTATTTTTAGCTGGTATCGAACCAGGTAAGGGTCCCGGTTCATGTTTGTCGTATATCTGTGACTGCAGTTTTGTTTTGTTTTAAAAATAAAGGAATGTTTACTTTATGTAAAATAATCTTTAGGAGTAGAGTATGTAATTATGGCGTGTTGCGGTGTGTGAACTCCTAATTAATACTGCTTCGTCTAGTCATGGAAGCTTACAGGCCGTTTAATCAAATTCTTTTGTTAACTTAATAATGTCCACGTCTATTACCTATAAAACCCAGAAATACAACCTTCCGTGCCGACTACTGCACAATAACTGGCCGCCGATCATACGTCTGTCTAACATAAATTTTAGCTTATCAAGCGTTCTGCCTTATGTGCTTACATTGTGTCCCTAAAAATCTATCTTAAGGATTTAAAGTGGTTCCCCTTCAGGGCCTATTGATATTTTCCACCCTGTATATAAAATTGAAAGTCCTGTCTGACTGACTGATATATCAACGCACAGTCTAAACCGCTGGTCCTTGAGATAAGAAATTTGGAGATTGTGTTCTTTGTAAAGAGCAGGTATCCACACGCTACGTATTTCACATAATTATGTCGATTCTCTATAGTTTCAGCTATACACACGTTTTTTTATTTGTGTGTAGCTGCAGTAGTTTACTAGATAAAGCTTTGATTTAGAAGTGGCGCGAGATGCTGCGCGGAGAAATTATCGTTCGCTCCGGCGAACGTTCAAGGATAGCGCACGGGCCCCGCACGAACATGTCAGTGGATAGATTACAGGAAATCCTATACGGAGGAGGCATTTAGAAAAACCTGAAAAAAATATGATTTGTTCTGAACCCTTTGCAAGCGAGCCTGACTCGCTCTTGGCCGGTTTTTCGACATCATTTCGCATCAGCCGGGTGTACGATCAGCGTCTATATAATTATATATTCATTTAACTAGCGTACAGTGAGAAGAATATGTTTTACCTGAGTTTAGTTTCTCTCTGAGCACTGGCAGTACTGGCACAAATGTTTTTACTGGTAGAAACTTCGCATCTTTCACCACCGTAATCTGCTGAGCACTGACAGACTGGCTCATCGTCCTTATTCAGAGAACAGACACCGCTGTTTAAGCAATAATTGTGGCACGTATTCACTTCGCACCTTTCTCCAGAGTATCCGGCTATACAACTGAAATAATGAAGATACGAAACAGTCATTCGATTTTCAATTTATTGACTATCGGTATTTCATTCAATTTGTGTAGTTATAATGTTATAATACATCATAGTTATGTACCTATACTCTTACTTACAATCTTGAATATATAATTATGAGTACCAAAAACGGTCGTTTTTGACACTTTTGATTACTTCATTGAATACAAAACATTTGAGTCCTGTTTTAACAACGTAAAAATACTTTATCCTCTGTGTAATAAAAGCAACATAGATTCTATAAGGTCAAAGCTCCAGGGTAGCCCGCGACATTTAAATTATCTTACGTTTCTTGCAATTTGCAGGTCAAAATTTGATTCGCGGCCGTAGCAAGTACGTATTTACAGAACTGTCATAATTAAAATCACCAATACAACAGTATTTCATGAAATCTTGACAATTAGCATGAATTCTAACTGATAGAGTTATATTAATGATGTAGACCTGACACTTTTTTTTTTGGCTGGGTGGGAAATCATTCAATGACGTCTACCGCTCTGGGTGGAGCGGGAGGGCGTGTCAGACTCTAACTGCTTAAAATCCACCCCTGTTCCTTCCCAGCCTGAGTGCCCAGGGGAGCAGTAACTTGGTTACGAATTTATCCGCTACCTATCAGTCAGTGGTGGCTGACAATTATCTCTTTGAGGCGCACGTGGAACACTACGCGCCGTCGAATCACGGGCCTGGTGCTGATCGGACGGCGAGCTACCCTCTACTCGCCGCCCGCAGGCCCGGGTCTACGGTGGCCGGAGATCGTCTCTCAACGTCCTACGCCCAGTGCTTCTCCTGCGGCGGTAGCAGCCGCGGGTGTGAGGGCCACTCCGTTGAGCTGCCCTCACCCATCCCGCCTCCGCCTTCGTGTGAATTACTGCTTCACAGAAGGAGGAGACTGCAACCCATTCCCTCTCGCCCCGTACCATGGCCTGAACCAGGGCCGTGCGCGCGAGGTCGCTATCGCCTATCGCATCCACGAAGACATGGCGGTGCTCCGCGCCAGCGGGGCAGATCTCCACCGTATGCTCCACCGTGTCCTCTGGGTGATCCGCACAGTGGTAACACCTAGGAGGACCTGATCTGACCTGACCTGCAAATTGCAAAAAACGTAAGAAAATTTGATTTTCGCGGGTAACCCTGGAGATTTCTCCTTTATCTTTATTTTTATGCTGTGATACGATTTGTAATTCAGTAAGGGCAGCACTTGGCGGCTATAAGGGCCTTAAAAATTCAGAACAAATGTTTACTTAATGATTTTTTTTTGTAGGGTTGGAAATCATCCAATGACTTCTCCCGGTCTGGGTGGAGCGGGTGGGCGTGTCAGACTCTCACTGACTAAAACGCACCCCTTTTCCTTCCCTGCCTGATTGCCCAGGGGTGGGTAACTCATTTTCAGAATTTATGCGCTACCCCTAGGCATTACTTAGTGAAGTTAACGTCCTATGACAAGTTCAAAGGGATATCTTATGAGTTAGGTATTCTTACGGTCGGCGCTCATACTATTATGTGATCTCTCTTCTCTTGCATTAGTTATGCTTAGCTAACAATATTGACAGATACCGTACTTGACTTTACAAACCACAGACAAGTTTAAAATATTTGCAGCCTTATTTATAAAGATTTGACCAATGAGCGCACGCCGTGGTAGAGTTCGCGCGGTTGAAATCGGAACTAAATGTTTTTATTTTATTTTTCAGAATAGAATTTTGTTGCTTATTACCAATGTGAAATGTCAAATGTGACACATCATATGCGACTAATGTAAGGCTCGCTCGTTTTATAACTGTGATTGGCAGATTCTTCATTCAAATTTTTTAGGAGCATTTTGAATTTAGAATCCGCTTACATACTCATTATATGGTTAGAAAGTTTTTATAAATAAGGCCCTTTTATAGATCCCACAGCTCATAAGATACTTTTAACATAGAAAGTATTTTTGAAACAATAATGTTCACCAGAGAGAGATTCAGTGTTGTCGGTATTCTAACTTGTGATGTCGAAGCTTACAAGTTTTCTTGTGAGAATCATAGATGATGATGACGTGGATGCTTTAGGAGGTGTCAACGTTAGGTATACCTATCTATAAGTTGCTTAAGGCTCTACTACCGGCCAAGTGGCGCCCTATTAAATAAAAAATCGTTGCATAGCAAATAAAATAAATATTAAAGAATCCTACGTCACATTTGTTACAAAGAGAAATTAGTAGGTAAAAGTACCAAAAACGGCCGTTTCTGGCAATTTTGCCTTCTAATTTGGATAGGAAATATTCTGAGACCAGTTTTAATAACGTAAAAATACTTTATCCTCTTTGTAACAAACGTGACGTTGGATTCTTTAATATTTATTTTCTATGTTAAGCTACGATGTTTTATTCAATAAGGGTGCCACTTGGCGGGTAGTACACCCTTAACATGCCGTTAGAGATTATGAGCATTAGGGCCAGCTTCCACTAAGATGCGACGCGACGCTGCGCGGTCTTTAGTTAGCAAGAAAAAATTCTAAAAAAAACACAATTATAAGAGAATTCGAATAAACTCGCGGCGCCTCGCTGCACAGCGCTCAACAACAGCTTTCTTCAAGCATCCTAAGCTGACCCTAGAAATCTTCACTAGTCCTTTTAATGAGATACTTAAACATGTTTTACCTGCATGTAGGTTGTCCCTCAGCACTGACACTACAATCTCCTTGCAAACAATAGTTCTGACAGATTGAAACTGAAGACTCAGGCTTCGAGTTATTTGGAATCAAATTCTTAAGTGCCTCGCAGCTCTTTGTTCCCTGAATTTGTTCCTGTATTGTGTAATTGGCTGCTATACGTTGACATGACCAACAGTCTGTTCTAGACGTTGAAAATAGTTTTCCTTCCACATGTTGTGATGGAATCTTCGGTAGTTGCCAGATGCCCACGTCTTGATAGTATTTCTTCCAGTAGATGAAATCTTTTGATACGGCTAATGAATATCCATAAGAGAAACTTCTTTCAATAACATGTAATGTTGTTCTGTTTTTTCCATTAAAATCGGCACATTCAATAGATAGCTGATAATTGCCATTTACAATAGCTAACTCCGTCCAGTACATTTTCTGTGTCTGTTGGTCGATGGCCAAGCTTCCTCGGTAATTAACACTACTGTCTATTAAAACTTCTCTCTCGGAGCCATTAAACCGAGCCCTCTCTATATTGTAGTCTGTGATCAAGTAAATAAACCTGTAATTTGTTAACAACAATCAATATTCACAAAGTTCAAAACGAATTATGTTGAGTCATAATAAAAATAGCGGAATATGTATATTTTTTTATACAATTTAACTATAGCATCATAAATTAAAACGCATTTTCTTCTATACATGTAAAACAGAGCATTTAAACTTTGCCAGCAGGGCGCGCTGATAGAGACGCCATTGTAAACATTTTACTTACAACCCAAGCGTGTCACGTTTCACACACCACTACAAGGTCAACACAAATGACGTTTCCTGACAGACCACGAAATGACAACAGTTGATATTTTCATGTTTATACAAGGTTCAAAAGAAAAGTAATAATTATTATCAGGTTCAAACAATTTTATTAAATTCCATTGATTGTTATAACGAGAAATACTAGTGCCTCCTTTGTTTCTTTTAAGTCTTCACTTTTAGATTGCTCCCAACGTCGACGCACCCGAAAATTGTTCCTATTCCACTCGATTCGTTTTCTGATCGCTATTTCGTCTGACATCAAAATGCAAAAATCTAATGTCCGCATTGTTTTGTTTTGAATAATTTGCCGTTAATTACTCTGTAGGTAGTAAAACCTGCACTGGCATCGACGCAGAGAGATAAACAGAGTAGTTTCAGCGTTGGAATAGCATTAATAAATAAATGCCGTTTGGTCTCTTTTGCAAGAAACTCGTTTCGAAATGCTCAGAGGAAATCGTCTCGTGTTTTTGAAGAAACTAGTTGAGCTTTCCAGTCGCTAACAGCCATCTCGCAAGGTTAATATGAATTATTATCTACACGACGTCACCTCACTGTCGCATTGTATTTGACTGGCGGCTTACAAAGTGGTGAAATAGTGAACTAACATGAAATGGATTGTAACATTTTCCTAGACAAACAGCGCCACCTACCGCGTTCATTTAGAGCATAATCGGGATACAGATGTACAAAATAATGTTTTATGTTTCAGGACAGTTTTTTTAGGGTTCCGTTCCAGAAGGGTCTAAAGTGAACTTTAATCTACTCAAAAACCCTATCCTTAGACCAAAACTAAGAACATCAAATCTTAAAATCAGTACGAACAACACAATAATAGCAATCACTAATATTATAAATATGAAAGTGTGAGGACAGATGTGAAGACGCAACAGTAATATAGCTTATGCATAAAACTAACTTAGAGGCTATAATTTATAGTGAGGAGAAGTACTAACTACACGCGGGCGAAGCCGCTGGCGGAAGCTAGTCAAAGTTAATTTAATCTTAACAGCAATCAATAACCACTAAATTATCCTAAGAAAGCTATCCTTCACGTCCCACTGCTGGGACACAGGCCGTCTCTCTGTGAGAGGGAAAACTAATTATACAAAATAATGCGCGCGCCCAGGTTTGAACCCATGATCTTCGACGTGTAAGTCGGGCCGTAACCACTGAGCCACCACTGCTCACCGTCGCGTCGCGTCGCCGTCGACCGCTGACATAATAATTATTTTGTAGCGCGAGTTATTTTAATTTTGCGATATCTCGTAAGGTGTTCGTCTAAACTAAACAGTGTTAAGGACAAATTTAGTCTAAATTAGATACTCAAGATGGTTATTATATTTATTTACGTTAGGATTAAAAGTATCATGTTAAAAACACCTTCGCAAATTAAGCATTGTTTTAGACCCAAATTTAAAATCATAAAATTTTTTTTTGTGAGTAAACCTTAAAAGATAGACAAATGCTACCGCGTACTTTTTTAACCGACTTCAAAAAAAGGAGGAGGTTCTCAATTCGACTGTATTTTTTTTTTTTTTTTTTTTTTTTTTTTTATGTGTGTTACCTCATAACTTCTTACTACGTGAACCGATTTTGAAGATTTTTTTTTTATTTGAAAGCTGTTGCTTCCCATTTGGTCCCATTTTAATTTGGTGAAGATCTGATGAAGAACTTCGGAGATACACAATGGAACTCTTCAATAAATGATAGCAGACCTTCCAGAATTGCTGCAATCGCGTGTCTGTATATTGTTTTCACCATTTCACAACATTACATCACGCTGATGCGCTCTGAAGGGGTATACAGATTTATACAGTTCACCCTGATACACCCTAATTTCACCAACTACGTTCAAATTCCCTATTTTTGGGGCTATCAATTCGGGCATGACTTTACTATTAATTTAGTTTTAGAATGGGGTAAAACAACTAAAAAGTGAAAAATAAAAAACTTTTTACAAAAAAAATACAACCGACTTCTATAAATAATACTAAAAAATGCAAAATAACTTTAATTTCGGAAGTCGGTGTCAAATAACGAAGAAACCAAACTAGAAACACCGACTTCCGAAATTAAAGTTATTTTGCATTTTTTAGTATTATTTATAGAAGTCGGTTGTATTTTTTTTGTAAAAAGTTTTTTTATAGCACATTTTGAGTGGATATTTTTCACCATACATTAATTTCATGTAACGTAAACTATTTGGGCAGCGCACGCAACAAAAGCTTTAAAAAGTCACGATTTTTTCCGATTTAGTAGACGAATATCATCATAATTTTTAGAATTTCACATGTATTAAAATAATTTGTAACCAAATTCCATCAAAAATAACAAAGCTTTCAAATGGTAAAAGAATTATTTAAATTGTAGCCTTGGTTCAGGAGATTACCCTCCATATTCACAAAAAACTCACAAAATACGCTTTTTCTCTATAGTTTTAATAAGATTAGGAATATTTGGTTCAATTACAAAATAAATAAAAATTATACATAAAAAATCGATCTTAGTCGGTGTGTTTGATATATCATTAGTAACGTACCCTCCACAGCTGTCCAGCGCGATATCCCCGCAGTACTGATCCAACGTAACTAAATTATTTCCGTCAACTGCTTTGTTAGAAGATGCAGGATTTAATGAAAATGAGTAGATAATACTAGGATCAAAAACCTTCCAAAACAGTGATTGTGTGACCGGGTCGTAGACGACCCTCGCGAAGTATCCGTGTGTTTTTCTCGTAACTACAGGTTGTATATTCCTGGTTGATAGGTCAAAGCTGGATATTAACATGTTCGGGTAGTTATAGTCGGCAAACAGCACCCTGTAGTGAACTGGATCGTAAGTTACTGAAGTGATATAACTAGCCGACGGAATGTGTTCTGTATGCGTTACTGTTCCGTTGTAATAAAAATCCAGTTGTTTGTCTTCGCCCACGACGATGTCTGAAACATGAAAATATATATATTTTTTTAATCTGATTGCTTAATAGATTTTTTCTTTCCTCTTCTTGTCAGAGAATACATTGCACAAAATAAATGTTTTCCAAATGACTTGCACTCCCGTCACTCTACTCCTGAACTACTTTTTTAGGGTTCCGTACCCAAAGGGTAACAAACGGGACCCTATTACTTAGCCTCCGCCAGCCGTCCGTCCGTCCGTCTGTCAGCTGCGGGCTGTATTTCGTGATCCGTAATCGTACTAATTGAAAATTTCATTAAATGTATATTTCTGTTGCCGTTATAATAACAAAATCACTACCTTTTAGAAACGTGTTTTTTTTTTGTTAATTTTTTGCTTGATCTTAAAAATGGCAACAAATTAGTACGGAACCCTTCATACGCGTGTCCGACTCGCACTCGGCTGGTTTTCTAATTTACTTCTTAGAATGAAAACCAATGATGTACATCATAACAAAAACAAATTAGAACTTTCAAGAGTTACAATGTGTGGGGCTTATCGTTACTAAACCCTTAACCCGAAAATAACCACAAAATCAATGTGATAAATTGTCAACTGTGATTGGATGAATGAATTTTCTACCGCCAAATGTACCACTTGACTTGCATTTTGTTAACCGACGAAAAAAAAAGGAGGAGGTTCTCAATTCGACCGTATAATTTTTTTTTTTGTGTATGTTCAGCCCTCACTCCGTTATTTATGAACCGATCTTAATTATTATTCTTTTGTTAGATAGGGTATAACTTAAGGGTGGTCTCATGTCAAGGAAATTAGGATCTGATAATGGAATCCTGACAAAATTGAGAGAAAACCTCGAAAATTGTGGGCACGTTTAGCTTAGTTTCGTTGGTTGTATTGATACGATTTTAAAGTGACGCGCGCGCGCTCGGTCTCGACGCACGCACTGTTTTCGGTGATATTTTGTAATTATGGCATCGAATGTCGTAAAATGTATCAGTTGCAATATAGTGATAAATGAACTGCTATCGTTCATCCAAAATAAGATGGACGTTATGGATGCAGTGAGCTTGATCCGTATATGTAATAGTGCATTCTCAGAAGAGGACATTGTTACGGCCAAAAATCTTCTATTTGAGTCCGTTAAAACTGCTAAGCGCAAGATTCAAAGGAAAAAGGAGGGGAAATCACAACGAGACTTAGAAGATATAGTGGGATTAATGAGACAGTTAGATACAGAGGAACTCCCTATTTTTGTGGCACGTAATTTGTATAAGCTTCCGCCGGTAACTTTTGATCATGTGGATCTCACAAGATTACTCAAGGATATAGTAATACTACAACAGGAGATAATTGGTATCAAACAAAACTATGCCAAAAAAGAGGAATTATGCTCGTTGAAAACCGATTTTACGAACTTAAAAATCATCGAAGATAACAAAAATGAATCTGAAGGTAGTGTGAAATACATGGATGCGTTCGATAGCGAGTGTGCACTTTTAAATACGGTAGATGACATGGTAGTCGCTGCTAATTCACCACGCAGTAACCAAAATGCAAGCGCAACGAAATCATTGATTGAAAATGCAATTTTACAATCAGAAAATAAAGTGGTGGATGATCAGGTGAATGAGGGTAGTTCAAAAACAAAATCTCAAAGAAACGTCGAGACGGCAAAACCCGTTGCGGCACCGGTGCAAAATATGTCTACTAGCGGTAGAGGGGATTACATCAACAACATAGACCCCCATCCTGAGATAAAATCCTTTGCTAAAATTGCAAGTAAAGAAGGTGTATGGAAATTGGGAAATGAAGATGGAGAATGGAAAATAAAGCAGAGGAAAAGATACAGAAATAAATTTCTTAGTTCCAGGGGAGAGGCAAGCCTACAACCAGAGGACAAATTCCGGGCGGCGGACACTAAAATTCCGTTGTTCATTAATAATGTTGCCAAAAATGCGTCACCAGAAGATATTTCTAGCTATATTCAGCAGAAAACTGGTGTACAAATCTCCATAGAGAGGATAAATGTGAAGAGACAAAGAGATTATGACGCGTATAAAGTGTTTGTCCCTAGAGTAAAGTTAAATGTCTTCATGGATGCAAAACTATGGCCCGATGGAATTTCATTCCGTCGTTTTGTACACATTGTAAATAAAAGGATTAGCGATAACGAAACCGCAAAATGAGTTCAATGCAAAATAAACAGTGTGTCATGGTTAGTTTTAACTGTAAATCAGTCAAACGATCTATAGATAGCGTGAGGATATTATGTGGATCGGCAGATGTCATAGCACTGCAGGAAACTTGGCTTATGCCTCATGACCTGGCTTGGCTTGGTGGAATTGACTCTGGTTTTGGTTACACCGGGACGTCGGCGGTGGACACGTCAGCGGGCTTACTACATGGTAGGCCTTATGGTGGGGTCGCACTATTGTGGAAGAAAAGCTCGTTTTCGAATGTATCAGTGATTGATTGTGATTCGGTGCGTATCTCAGCGATAAAAATAGTGTTATGTGATAGATCAATCTTGGTGTTCAGTGTTTATATGCCAACCAACTGTGCAGAGAATCTGAGTGAGTTCACAGACTGTTTGAGTCGAATTAACGCAGTCATTGAGGAGCACCAGGTAGGATCTTCATATATTCTCGGTGACTTTAATTCCCATCCTAATGAACTATTTGGTAGCGAGTTGAATAGTTTTTGCATGGAACAAAAGTGGGTGTGTGCGGACATAAATATGTTAGGTACTGACTCTAATACTTATACGTTCGTGAGCGAGGCTCATGGTTGTAAAAGATGGCTCGACCACTGTGTGGTGACGGAGTCTGCCTTTCAGTCAGTTACTAGTGTCAATGTAAAATATGATGTGACGTGGTCAGACCATTTTCCTTTATTTGTTTATTGTAATTTAAATGTTATTAAGCCGAAGTTAAATAATAGGAATAACTGTAACAGTAAATCAAATAAAATCTTATGGGGTAATAGACATATTCAACAGTTGACCTTATATAATGAATTATGTAATGATTATTTAAAATGTATTGATTTTCCTATTGACTTTCAAAATTGTTGTGACATGAATTGTGATAAATTAGAACATCATTTAGTAATTGACAAATTGTATAATAATTTAATAATGAGTCTGAGCAACGCAGCAATTGCTTCTTTTGATGGACCGCCGTGCAAAAGAAGCGGGGGCTATATTAAAGGCTGGAATCGGCATGTTAGTGGGGCTCATCGGGAGGCCAGACTTGGTTTTCAGTTATGGGTGTCAGCAGGTAAACCTTCACACGGTGAAGTGTACAATAATATGATGAAAACTAGAATTGTGTTCAAATCGAAACTGAAATGGTGCCAGGACCACCAGGACCAAATAGTTATGGATCGGATTGCGTCGCATCACAACAAAAATAATTTTCGGGATTTTTGGAAATGCACTAAAAACATGAACCATGCGACTGTCCTTCCGGTGAGTGTCGATGGGCTTACTGACGTCACTGACATATCTAACATGTTTAAAGATATATTTGTAACTAATTCACCACTGGGACCGCCGCCGTCATCGGGTGACATTGAATTTAGTACCGCGCCGTCGATACCGAAAAGTCTTACCATAAGATTTACAGCTAAAGAGGTAAAAAATGCAATTTCTCAGATTAAAAGTGGTAAGTCGCCCGGTCACGACGGGCTCAGTGTTGAGCATTTAAGACACGCTGGTAAGCATTTGCCCCGAGTCTTAGCGTTGCTGTACAACTTTTGTATCTCGCATTCCTATCTGCCCAGTGACATGATGAAAACTGTAGTGGTACCTATTATTAAAAATAAAACTGGTGACATATCGGATAAGTCAAACTACAGACCGATCTCTCTGGCAACGATTGTCGCAAAAGTTTTTGATAGTCTCTTGAACACCTTTCTACAGCGAAATATTACCTTACATGATGCTCAGCATGGTTTCCGCCAGGGGCTATCAACAGAGACTGCTATATTGTGCCTTAAAAAGGCAGTAAGCTATTACATAGATAATCAGAGTCCTGTCTTTTCTTGCTTCCTTGATATGTCTAGGGCGTTTGATATGGTCAATTATGACAAGTTGTGGGGTAAGTTAAGCAAAGCAAATATA
This sequence comes from Polia nebulosa, assembly GCA_951329385.1. Taxonomy (NCBI): domain Eukaryota; kingdom Metazoa; phylum Arthropoda; class Insecta; order Lepidoptera; family Noctuidae; genus Polia; species Polia nebulosa. The sequence continues at coordinate 3,208,995 of OX589608.1, read as the reverse complement.
CCACTGGAAATTGTAAAAATCTTTAGGTACTGGTATGGTCATCAGGTGAACTGCGTGCGTTGGGCTGAGGCCAGTTCTGATGAGTATAGGTTGCAGTGTGGAGTCAGACAGGGTGGTTTGACTTCTCCGATATTGTTTAACCTATACATAGATGGTCTCATTAGCGAGCTGAGTAGCTTGCAGGCGGGTTGTTATATTGATGGAGTAGCGTTCAATAATATCAGCTATGCCGATGATATGGCACTATTGAGCCCGTCAGTCGCGGGCTTGAGAAAGCTATTGGATGTTTGTGAGAGGTATGTTGGGGAGCACGGGTTGAGTTACAATGCCAAAAAGAGTGAGGTTCTTATTTTTGGAGCAAAATCCTCAGTAACTTTTCCTCCTATTAGACTGGCAGGTAGTGTCTTGAATCGTGTTCAACAATTTAAATATCTCGGCCATATTGTCACCGCGGGCCTCAAAGATGATCTAGATGTAGAAAGGGAACGAAGAGCATTGGCGGTTCGATGCAACATGCTTGTCCGTAGGTTTGCTCGATGCACGTGTGAAGTGAAAGTGACGCTTTTTAAAGCATATTGTCAGACTTTTTACACGTGCAGCCTCTGGACGGGTTGTACGCAGAAAGCCATCAATGCTCTTCGAGTTCAATACAACAATGCATTCAGGATGCTGTTGGGGCTGCCACGCTTCTGCAGTGCTTCGGGAATGTTTGCTGATGCGCACACTGATGGCTTCGCAGCAATCAGACGTAAGCGCGCCGCCTCGCTGCTGCAGAGGGTCCGGGGCAGCTCGAACAGTCTCCTGAGTGTCATTGCGGGGAAATTTGATTGCCCGCTCGTCCATTATTTGTCCAACCTGCATGTATACATACTAACATAGTTATTAAGGTTAATGTTTACTAACAAATTATGGAATTTTTTCTGAAATAAAATGATTATTATTATTATTATTATTAGCGTTTCTGTACGTATTTCAGCCCTCACTCCGTTATTCATGAACCTTGTAAATGAATATTGTTTCTGTTTACTTTTCATAACTTCATCAGGTATTTGCATTTAGGAATCATCACATCATGAAACTGAGCTGATGATGGAAACTATACCTTTCCTAAACAATAGAAGTTAGATACTTATAAAAAAATGGTTTTAGTGACAGATACCACTTAATATGCTTTAAGAAAAGACGTTTTTAGAATATTGGAGGTAACCTCAACTCAATATCCTGGGAACCTCAGTGCCAAGAGGAATGATGAAGGATTAGAAATTAGCCTCAGAGTATTAAAAGATGATGCGAGTCACAAAAAATCATAAAATAAAAAACTTTTTAACAAAAAATTCAACCGACGAAAAAGAACTAAAAAGCAAAAAATAAATAAACCTTATAAAATAAATCTTGAGTATTGAGCTTATTAGCAGGTATTTATGAAGGTAAATAAGCTCAATTAAAAAAATCTAATTTAATATTAAGCTAATTTTATGTAAACTAATTTTGAGTCGGCGCCATAATAAAATGATTAAATACCTACATCTAGCCTTCTTCATTTCTACGTACTAATGAAGACAGAACTGCATGGAGAGTTCCAAACCAAAATCGTTTGTACAGGGTTTCATCGCCTTAATAATACGTCTTGAACGACATAGATGGCGCTAATATAGTAGTTGGATTGGAAAATATACATCTCTCGTTAAAGAACATTATGTTGTTTTTTGCTAGTTACAATATTACTTAATTTTAACACAAATTCTCCTACGACATTACAAACCTTATAAAGCAAAGCTCGTAATAACTAGGATTCGAACTCGGTGGCATAAAATTTACCGATACCATAGCCACTGGACTATTGCGTCATTACGCAATGAGTTGAAATTATCCTACTCTTTATTATATCGAAGTTGTTTAGCGACTTTAACCTGTATCATAAATCTCAAAAGAATTGAGGGTAGTTTAATATTGACTGTATAAAAATTAAATCTTTTTGTTCAATCATAACGTTCTTTACTATCTTTGAGTGAGTTCAGTTACGATTGCATTTAACAATTTTTTAATATTTATCTTTACCATGAGTTCGCGTTCTAATATTGATATGGCTACGAGGGCCCAAATAATAGCATTGCATAATCAAGGCTTAAATTATTCTGAAATTTCGAGAGAAACTGGCTTAAACGTAGTAATAAAGTAATTTATATAATATATATTTATATAATGTTATATATAGTAGTATATGTATACTTGTATATTATCCCTATATTCATTTATACATCTTATACCTCATATTTTTTATATTATTTATAACAAAAAATAAAATAAAAACGTTTAAAAATACAAAAAATAGAATATAAATTATATATTATAATAATTAAATTTTAAAAAAGTCGACAGAGAGCTGGGTTGCGAACCGGTGCCCTGTTGAATGATCTATGTTATTCTGCCATGCTTATCCACCTGAGCTACTGATTATTTATTGTAGAACGTGAAAATAAGAGCTACTTTGTGAATGTAGGGATTTTTATTATTTGTGATCGACGCCATCTGTAGTCGAATTAACCGATATAGTACCAATTGGCTTATTTAGTTTGGTTTAGATGGCGCTGTATTAAGTACTCGGAAATAAGAAAATATAGTAATTTTTGTTTATTTGAATATAAATATATTATTATTACTTAGTAATTATTTTAGGTATTAAAAACCTTATTATCTGCCTCTGCATAATAAGGTTTATAAGCTTTGCAGTGTTATTTTCATGATTGAACAGCGCCATCTAGTCGTCTCATGAAAGTCATGATACGTAATGCAAAACCTCACAGTCAAAAGTCGACCTTAGGCTCTCCATGCACCTTTTTCATCAATAGTACATATTAAATTTAGATATTTTAATAATCAGATTGTTGTTTGGTGACGACTCAAAATTAGTTTACATGAATTTTGATATTTTATGTAGGTAAATAAGCTCAATACTCAAGACAAAAAAGCTTTATTTATTTTTTGCTTTTTAGTTCTTTTTCGTCGGTTGAATTTTTTGTTAAAAGTTTTTTTTGACCTGAAGATAAATTTCTTTCAAGAAACCGTGGGTAAGATATGTTGTTATCGTATGTTATAACTGACACTCAATTTATAACAGTCCTCCAGGACTGTTATAAATTGAGTGTCAGTTACGTACGAATTTAGAGACTAGGTGTGTGCGCAAACACAGGTGCCACTCTGTGCTCCCTCACTCTCATAGTTCGATGGGACGACAATTCGACTCGACCGGGGAGAGATCAGGTGCAGCACCGACGGCTTAACGTGCTTTCTGAGCATGGGTTTGTTACACCGCAAACCTTTGACCTCCGGGAAGCATCTTAGAAATTCCTAATGGAAAAGCTCAATAAAACATTGACCGAAATCGAACCCTGGACCGCACGCTCGGTGTTGATGTTGTTTGGTGATAATGCAAACTTTTTGCAGTATTTAGGCACATCCCCAATATGTATTTAAAGTAAAGCCGACGAAAAATTCCAACGCTAGGGGGTCCAGAATCATGTACTGAATCACTAGTACACGTATGTGCGTTCATGTACCTTACACCCTGTATAAGAATTAGTAAGATTCCTTAATCTTTATTATGCCCTTATATGCACATACGTGCTATACAAAATACAAAATTACAGTAGTTATATTTAGTTGCTAATAAAATATTTTTGAAAAGGGCTGGTTAAGCCCTTTGTCGACAGCTTCCACTACTTCATCTCTATTTTGTAGTAGAACTTGTGAATTATACAGGTATGTATAATTGCAACTCGAGCATATAACGGAGCCTACTTAACTGGGGCGCTCGTACGCTAAAACTATTCCTTACACAAACAACAGGCCAAGTGTGTGTCGGACCTCGCACATTTAGGGTTCTGTACCACGGGCCTGCGGACGGCGAGTAGTGGGTAGCTCGTCGTCGCACCAGGCCCGTGAGTCAACGGCGCGTAGTGTTCTGTACCACGGGCCTGCGGATGGCGAGTAGTGGGTAGCTCGTCATCGCACCAGGCCCGTGAGTCAACGGCGCGTAGTGTTCTGTACCACGGGCCTGCGGACGGCGAGTAGTGGGTAGCTCGTCGTCGCACCAGGCCCGTGAGTCAACGGCGCGTAGTGTTCTGTACCACGGGCCTGCGGACGGCGAGTAGTGGGTAGCTCGTCGTCGCACCAGGCCCGTGAGTCAACGGCGCGTAGTGTTCTGTATCACGGGCCTGCGGACGGCGAGTAGTGGGTAGCTCGTCGTCGCACCAGGCCCGTGTGTCAACGGCGCGTAGTGTTCCACGCGCGGCTCAAAGATAATGTGTCAGCCACCACTGTCAGGGCCTATTATGGCCGGAGCCTGCATGCCCGGTAGCGGGTTGATTCGTAACAGAGTTATAGTTCCCCTGGGCACTCAGGCAAGGAAGGAACAGGGGTGAGTTTTAGTATTCGTATTTGTTAGTAATATATATGTTGTAAAAAACATTATCACCACATTTCAAGTTCATAAATCCATGAGAAGTTAAAAAAAAATTCGGTACAAAATTTTGTGACAGACGACAGACAGACAGACGGACAGATGGTCAAAGAAGAGAGAAAAAACCGGCCAAGTGGGAGTCGGACATAATTCTTCAGAACTTCTGTGACACACGACGGACAGACAAACAGATGGACAGACGGCCAAACGGACACGTGAGTGACAACAATAGGGCTCCGTTTGCTACGGAGCCCTAAAAACGAATTGCTTTTAGAACACTTACCAAAAATAAGCGCCAAAACTAAGTAAGACTCGCGCACAATGGTTACCGAGTAGTGGGGATTTTTTTTCTCACCTATCCTTAAGGTGAAAGCTCCACCCTAGCCCGCGAAATTCAAATTTTCTTACGTTTTTTGCAATTTGCAGGTCAGTGTCAGGTTGTATCTTGGTCAAAATTTGATTCACGGCCGTAGCAAGTATGTATTTCTACAATTATAATCATTAAAATCATCAATATAACTCTCTCAGTTAGTATTAGTGCTAAATGTAGTATTTTATGAAATCATGACATTTGGTACTAATACTAACTGAAAGAGTTGTATTAATGATTTTAATGATTACAGTTCTATAAATATATACTTACTACGGCCGCGAGTCAAATTTTGAACAAAATATAACCTGACACTGACCTGCAAATTGCAAAAAACGTAAGAAAATTTGAATTTCGCGAGTTACCCTGGAACATCCACCTTAAGTGTTTTTTTTTTGGCGTGGTAGGAAATCATCCAATGACATCTCCCGTTCTGGGTGGTGCGGGAAGGCCTGTGAGACTCTTACTGACTAATACCCACCCCTGTTCCTTCCCTGCCTGAGTGCCCAGAGGAGCGATTACTCTGTAACGAATTTATCCGGTACCATCCTTCAGTACGGATAAGTCTTTCAAAATCACTGAGGGGTTGTCCAGACTATTTTGCGTTTTAGGCCTCATCAAAATTTACATAACGACAGTCCCCAAAAACGCCCGGGGACTAGTAAGAAATGTATAAATAGCATCAAAAATCGTTATAAGATGGCACATAGTTCAAAACTTTGGGGCCATCTTATAACGATTTTTATTCATATTTGTATGTTTAAAAGACTAATCAATATACATCTGCACGTTTTTTTGGTTGCATCTTATAGAATACTTCAAAATCAACTAACAAATATGAAAAATAGGTCCTACTTGTCAACATACCCACATTTAAAGCGCTATTAAATGCCAATGGCCTTGAGTGGTTAGCTTGTGTGTTCTGTGCTGAGCTCACTTAACGCGTCGTGCGTCCACCCAGTAAGTAGTTACTCGTAGATGCGTTATTAATTTACAGTACATAGAACGACTTGCACTCCCGTCACTCTACTCGTGAACTACTTTTTTAGGGTTCCGTACCCAAAGGGTAACAAACGGGACCCTATTACTAAGCCTCCGCCGGCCGTCCGTCCGTTCGTCTATCAGCGGGCTGTATTTCGTGATCCGTAATAGGTTGTTGTTATTTATTATATTGGCTGTTATTAATGTACTAAAACACGTATACTTAATTACATTTTTTTTTTACTGGTGAAGGTGTCACAAATCATCATTCTCCTGCCCTTATCCCAATTTATTTGGGGTCGGCGCAACATGCCTTTTGTCGCTTAATAATTTTTACGTTATTCTCAATACTTTATCCGCGTTAGACATAACTTTAACAATAAACTACATTGACTTATAAAAATTGAAAATCATTAGAATTTAAGTGGCAAAAATAGCAAATACTCAATTTTTAACCGACTTTCGAAAAAGGAGGAGGTTCTATGTTCGACTGTATGTATGTTTTTTTTTTTTTTTTAATGTATGTCCGCCGATTTCTCCGTCAGTTGTGGACCGATTTTCAATTATTATTTTTTTAACCGAAAGTATATATACTTCCGAGGTGGTCCCATATAAATTTTATCGAAATTGCTTAAGCGCTTTTTGAGAAACTGAACATAAACGAAAAATACGTTTTACTCCAAATGTTTAAATTACACGTTTCATGTTATTGAGGTTTTAGTTGTGGGGTATAACAACTAAAAAGTGAAAAATAAAAAAAAAAATTGTAAAAAAAAACAACCGACTTAAAAGAAAAATACACTAAAAATTAAAAAAATAACTTTAATTTCGGAAGTAGTCGGTGTCAAATAACGAAGAAGTAAATTACAAACACCGACTTCCGAAATTAAAGTTATTTTTTTTAATTTTTAGTGTATTTTTTTTTGAAAGTCGGTTGTTTTTTTTTGTAAAAAAGTTTTCGCAACAGTTCTTCATTTGCGATAATTATAATTTTAATTATGTTTTAGGGGATTCTGGTGGCTCAAATTTATAGAATCGTGATTCGGAGAGGATCATTCGAGAAAATACAGTGACAGGATACTTTTGAGGAACAATTTAGATTTCTGAAAAGTGATATTCTGTCACCTGAAAATTATTCTTGTAAGGGTGGGTTATTACATTAAAGTTCGCACACTCATTTTAAACAAATGGTTTATTGTCAATGACACAGATTATCACAGTTTACAAGAGTGAAAGTTAAGAAGTAACAAAAAGGTTCGGGACGCGGTCAAGCGCACACGTGTGTCTCACTGCGTTACTCGGGAAGAAAGGGGGCTAGAGAGGTATGAGGCGCGGGTAGCAGGACGCGGTTGTTCGGTTGGCGTCTTGGCGGCGTACACACTGCCAACTTCACGGCGTGGCGTGATATTTGATGCATTTGGAGACGTTCGGAAACAGTGCGCGTTACATCCTTCTCCTCCAAGTCAAGACATCGGCCCGAGAGTGATTTGGCATAAAACTAAGAGCGTGCCTTCCTTTTGGCTTTAAGCGGCCAACCTCGTAGACGGCGAGGTTGGACCGGCTCTATAGTATCGGGCTGGTTACTAATAAGAGACATAAGGTCCGAAACATGGTAACAGCCTAACAACTGATCCTGACTATCGACCAACTCGTAGGTTGTGGGGCTAATGGCCTTAGTAACGGTGTACGATCCATCTCTCTGAGGCATCCTTCAAAGAGTCAATAAATTTGGACAGATATGGCGTTACCCGGGGTACGAACGTTTCCTTATCTAGGATGGCACGCATATCATGCTGTGCATCAAATGGTGTTCGCATTTCGCGGCCATACGTCATGTATGCTGGGGTTAGTCCTGTGGTCGAACAAGTAACAGTGTTGAGGGCAAACCTTACCTGAGATAAGAATTGGGGCCAAATGCGATGTTCATTCTTGACCAGCATTGCCAATTGGATCTTCAGGTCTCGGTTCTTCCGTTCCGCCGGGTTGGCCTCAGGATGATAGAGTGGGATCAGGTTCTGCTTGACACCGAATAGAAACATGCATTGTTGCATCACTGCAGATATGAACTGCACTCCATTGTCAGAAATGACACGCCTGGGAAAACCATATCGAAGGAAATACTCTTCGACCATTATTTTGGCACATACCTCAGCTGTAACCTCCTTTAGGGCGTGTAACTCCACCCATCGAGTGGCAGTATCCTCAACCATAAATATCCACTTTTCTCCTGTTTCGGCTTCTGGTAGGGGGCCAAACAGATCAACAGCCAGTTCTTCACCCTTTTCATGTAGAATAGGTGTCTGCAAAAGACTGGCGGGCTTTGGATTGGAGAAGTTATACCTTTGACAGTCGACACAATTCTTTAAATAATCTGCAACTTATTTACGCATAGCTGTGAAGTAGTATCGCTGTCTGATACGATCAATTGTGCGATCCACACCTTGGTGGCCAGCAGGAGGGGCGTTATGGAGCTCATCCATGACATCATTAAGCATGGATACGGGAATTACCAACTGCGGCTCCTCGGATTCCGATTCAGGATCGAGACGATAGAGAACACCCTGGTCCAAAAGGTAGGCGCGCTCTAACCAGCGCGAGCCGAAGACAGAAGGTCAGTGGTGTTTTCTACATCATTGATGATCTTACTCACCTCCGGATCATCTAGCTTAGCAGATCTCAGATCAGCATGACTCTTTCGTGGCACATCTATGATCACCGAACAGACCCTGCAGCTTTCTTGAGAAGACTCGTTGCAGTTAGGTCGGCTAAGTGCATCGGCAATTACATTTACTTTACTAGGAGTATACTCGTATTTTATGTGAAAAGCTTGTAATTTAAGGGCCCAGCGCATCAACCTGCCACTGGGAGACTTTAAGGTCGATAACCACCTTAGTGGTTGATGGTCACTACGTAGAATCATTGGGTGACCCTTAATGTAAGGGCGATATTTTTCTACGGCCCAGACAACGGCAAGGGTTTTGCGCTCTGTAGTCAAGTACTTACGTTCAGCAGAAGTTAACAAACGACTGTAGTACTCGATGGGGTGCACGTCGTCACCTTCACCTTGCAGGAGGACGGCACTCAGTGCGTAATTACTGGCATCTGTATGAATAATGAAAGGTTTACTGTGATCTGCCTGAACGAGGACTGGTGTTGTAATGAGCCTCTTCTTCACTTCGTTGATGGTTCGCCGCTGGTCTTCGGTCCAAGCCCATGGTTCAGTTTTCTTAGTTAACTTGGTGAGCGGTTGAGCTATTTCGGAAAAACCTGGCACAAACTTCCCAAACCACGAACAGGTTTGTAGAAAGGGTTTCAGGTGTTTGAGTTTGGTTGGCTGATTCATCTGCTGAATAGCCTGCACTTTGGACTCATCAGGCATTATACCCTTGGGAATAATGAGGTGGCCTAGGTACTCAACTTGGTTACAGGCAAAGTTGCACTTGTCACTGTTGGCACGCAATCCAAAAACACGTAGGCGGTTGAACACAGCATCCAAGTCTTCCAGGTGCTTCTGGAACGGACCGTCCGATAGGACCAGCAGATCATCTAAATAAACTAATAACGTAACGTCCTTCAAGGCACTTCCAGATGGAAACCAGCCCATTAACCTCTGGAAAGTGTCGGGAGCGTTCTTGAGGCCAATCGGCATGCGAATAAAACGGTACGTACCAAAAGGTGACACGAATGCTGTCTTGTCCCGGTCAGCCGGTGATACGATTACTTGGCAGAAACCTGACCGGAGATCTATGGTACTTAATATGTACCCTTCCATCTTGATAGCGTGAAGAAGGTCCTCGATGACCGGCAAAGGGTAAGTGTCGCTTTTAGTAACAGCATTGAGTCGACGATAGTCGACGCAGAATCTAGTCGAGCCATCCTTCTTAGAGACGAGGAGAGCGGGTGCGGCCCACAATGACTCGCACTTCTCAATAACATCATCCTTAAGCATCTTGTTGATCTCCGCCTCCATTGCGGCCCTCTTCGCGGGCGTGAGGCGGTAAGGAGGCACCGCAATAGGCGCATGACCTTCCGTATCAATATGATGCTCGGCGAAGCGAGTAGCCTCTCCTTCTAGACGGAAGGCATCCTCATGGTGTTGAAGTACATCAGTGAGCTGCTGGCGTTGATCGCAGGTAAGCAACAAACCTTCGTCAGACCTTAATGACATACTCGTAGAAAACACAGATATCGGGTGGGGCTGTGACATTGGTTCACCCTCATACTCGAGCGGGTAGGTCTGCGTGCACCCAGAAAAGTGCCAAGAAGAAGCAAAAAAATCAATAACCATACCTGCAGCGTTGAGGAAGTCGATACCAAGAAGAGTATCGTTGTTATCAGCATCCGGAAACATCACGAAGTCCACTCGAACAGTTTTGTCCTCAGAAATTATGAAATAAAACCAAGAACCTGAATACTGAGCACTGGCCTCTGCTGATTTGAACGTGGGGTCGTCGTCGGCAGAACGTACGACGCAGAGAGAGGAACCGTAGAAGTAACACAACCCCCGGTAGTAGTCGCCGTAGTGTCGGCGCAAAATGAAGAAACCACTGAAGGCGTGTCAAACTGGTCTACGTTTGAACAGCACAATCCCCGAGTCGAGACGCTAACAGGTGAGTTTACCCTAACAGGTGAGTGACTATTATAATTAACGGTAACAGGCACATCTTCCTTATCAGGTGAGCCACTATTATAATGGACGATAACAGGCACATCTAGCCTGTCAGGTGAGTCATTATTATAATGATCGGAAACAGGTACATCTACTCTATCAGGTAAGTCGACAAAAGAACCTGACTTATATGAACCAATATGAGTTCGACAATCGCAACATAAATTATTATTATTAATGCAGTCGCATGGTTGCGATTGTAAACACCGCGATCTACGATAACTACTAGAACGCGCATCGCGTTTTTGTTTATTTAAACAAACACTATTACAACATCTACGGGCAATATCATGACTTGCAGTGTTAACTGAGAATGTAGGAGGAATGATGGGTTTGTATTCACTTACCAAATATGACGAATAAGTTTCGATCGTAACAGATGAAAATAACAAGTTATTGTTACATTTAGCACATTGCGACCTCATTACTTTGCTGCATTTGGTTTTTTACTAAGTTGATGCATTTGGAGACGTTCGGAAACGGTTTGCGTTACATTCTTTAATAATAATTTGAACGAAAGATAAGATATCATGTTTAGAAACTTAATTAAAAAACGAAGGTTATAAGACAATAGAACACAAGCAAACTGTCCATAATTGTACTTGGATGCAAAGTCAGTCAAACGTCATCGGATTTCAGAATAGGGTCTGTCTGACCCAAAACAATATTTTGTACGCTATCAGACAACAGCTGCTGTAGCCTGTTGGTCCCAATCCTGAACTAAATAATCCCGATCTTTAACTTTCAAATTCGAAAGAGTCAGTCGAAGAGGAAGCGAAAAACTCTGTCTGACTGATGTTTTGTAATTTTTGTTGTATTTTTTAATGTGTGAAATAAAGAGTTCATCTATCTATCTGTCTAAGACTCCGATGAAGGACCCTGGTACTTTTTTCTTCTATATTAATGCAGGATTTAAAAATCATCATCTTTTTGTCGTTAATTTATGTTTAAGTGCCTTATAATAATAGCCGCATTTTCGTGAAAATTTAAATGTGCACATTTCTAATGTATGACGCAAAAAAAATGACTGAATAACAACCCTTATACATGACACAAATACATTAAAACTACATATTTTGACCGATTAGAAACGCAAAAGAACCTTAAAAGAATTCTTACTTACGAAATACTATTTTTTAAATGACAAATATGTTTTAAATGTTAAAATATATTTTTTTTTACAAAAAGAAACAACCGACTTCCAAAAAAGATTTAATTTGAAAAAATTACTTTAATTTCGGCAGTCGGTGTTTGTAATTTTGTAATTTTTAGAAGTCGCTTGTATTTTTTGTAAAAATATTTTTTATTTTTCACTTTTTAGTGGTTGTACCCCAGAAGTAAAACTAAATAAATTAAAGTTATGGCCGAATGGATAACCCCAATAACATGGAATTTGAACATTTGGAGACAACCAAAACGTCATCTGTGTATACATATTTATTGTTTATGTTGATTTTTTCAAAAAATGCTGAATCAATTTTGATTAAATTTATATGGGACCACCTGGCAAGTATACCCCTTCAAAAAAAAACAAAATCCAAATCTGTCTAGCCATCTTCGAGTAATCGGGGAACATACATAAAAAAAAAATAAAATAAAAGGTTCCAACGAATTGAGAATCTCGTCCTTTTTGAAGTTGGTTAAAAATATACACGACAAGCACTCTGCCCGCAGCTTCGCTTCCGTGACCTATCCCGCGCGAATTGTTATTTTAATTTTAAAAGTAGCATCTGTTAATATAACTTTTTATTGGTGAAAAAATGGTTAAAATCGGTCCGATTTTTTGTTTGTTCGGTACAAACGAACAAACAAAAAATCTTTCCTCTCTATAGACAAAAATATGTTTCGATAAAAAACATTTTTTTAATAGTTACTCTCCAATTCCATACTAATTATTTATTCACCTTACTGAAGAAATTTATTGGTACGATTTTGGTAAACGTTGATTATAAAGGTATTATCGTTTACCAGAATCGTATCAACCAATTTTGTTACCATTAAACCCAAAACTTTTAAAATTGACGGCACAATTGGCGGGGTGGTTGAGCGATCTGCTGCGCTAAGTGTTGTGGGTTGGAACCCTGCACGGCACAAATGTTTGTATGATTTACAGATAGTTGTTCCGAGTCTGAGTGTCTTGTGTATGTGAGATTACATGATTGAGTGAACGCACTGATTATGTAGGAGAAATTCCAAGTACGGGACCGCGTTTAAAAAAAAGAAACCCGTCTCTACTTTAGTGTTAGCATTAAAACCAGAGGACACGGTGGAGCATACGGTGGCGATCTGCACCGCTTGGGCAGAGCCCCGCCGTGTCCACGTGGCGGCGATCGGCGGCAGCGACCTTTCGCGCCCGGCCCTAGTCCAGGCCATGATACGGAGCGAGAGGGAATGGGAAGCAGTCTCCTCCTTCAGCGAAGCAGTAATGCTCTCAAAGGAGGAGGCGGAACGGGTGAGGGAGGCTCAACAACAGAGTTGACCTCACGCCCTCAGCAGCAGCCGCCGCAGGAGACGCTCTGGGCGTAGAACGTCGCGAGACGATCTTCGGCCACCGTAGACCCGGGCCTGCGGACGGCGAGCAGTGGATAGCTCGCCGTCCGATCAGCACCAGGCCCGAGAGTCGACGGCGCGTAGTGTTTCACGCGTGCCTTAAACAGTTGTCAGCAGATCATGACGGGGCCCGTCATGGCCGAGCCTGCCCAGGATTGTGGATAAATTCGAAACAGAGTTACCTCGCCCCTGGGCACTCAGGGCAGGGAAGGAACAGGGGTGGATTTTAGTAAGAGTCTGACACGCCCTTCCGCTCCACCCAGAGCGAGAGATATCATTGGATGATTTCCCACCCCTAAAAAAAAAGCATTCAATAAATAAGTAAACACTCACCCCAAGAAAAACCGTTCACCATCTCTACAAGCAGTGCTAACAACGTCAACACACGCGCGCTATGCATCTTGTTCTCCAGACAAGGTTTCAGCAGATGAGATGTCAACTCTCGCTGACAAATCGGAGGATACTAAAACAGAACGCTTATTTACTGAAACACAAAGCTATGAATAGATTTCGACAAGACATGTGCCAAAAAAATTTACCATTTTGTAGGATTTCCTGTGATAAGCGTTTTAATTCTGATTATATTAAATAAATGTAATTCAAATTTCAGCGCATTTAGTCTTATCGCTTGTTTTTTATGGTTCCGTAGTCCTAAAAAGAACAAAAACCCACGTATCATATTCAATCTGTCCGTCTGTCCGTCCGAGGTATAGCATGGAGACTGTTAATACTAGAAAGCAGTAATTTTGCATGGGTGTCCTACTATAATATTATAAAATAACTTTTGCCCGCGGCTTCGCCCGCGTGGATGTCAAAAAATATCCGACGGGAACGTACTACCGGGATTAAGAAGTAAACTTTAGGTTAATCCAGGTTAGAATCTATCTGTGTGCCAAATTTCATCCAAATTCATTCAGCCTTTTTTGTGCAAGCTGGAACATACTTCCAAACAAACTGAACTAACTTTTGACGAGTTTTGCGAACATAAATGTAGGCAACAGCTGATTTTTTTTCGCGATTTCAAAGTTGGTCCCATAGTAAAAGTAATTCAGTTCAATGGTCCATAGCACTCCTGAATGTTTCGAGGGTTAATTTTTTAACACCTTATATAAATCAGTTTTTAACGTGAAATATTTTGGAAAAGTATTAGGTACCATTTTTTCGGTTTTAATTTAAACTTCAAACCCAAATAAAGTATTCATAGTAATAAACAGAAAACCTCTTCTAAGTAAGTGTTGTAACGGGTGACTACGGAACCCTACATTGCGCGTGGCCTGACACGCACTTGGCCGGTTTTGTGACCATGAAACTAATCAACGCCCGCACGTAATAAGTCGGTAACGTGCTATTTCTGTTTTTTTTTTGCCATTATGACAAATTCATAATTTATGGACTAGCCTATATAATAGCCTAATACGAAGACAACGTAAGCTTTTGTTGTAGCGAAATATACAAATAATTTGTCGGCAAACGGACTGCTATGCGACTGCACCTATATAAAAGTTTATTTTGAAATTTACTAGCGATCCGCCCTGTAGCTTTGCACGAGTACAAAGTATACACATAAACGTTCCTCATGAATTACTCTGTCTATTGGTGAACATCGCATGAAAATCTGTTCAGTAGTTTTTGAGTTTATCGCAAACAGACAGACAGACAACCCGGCGGGGGACTTGTTTCATAACATGTAGGTAGTGATAGTGAATTTGATAAGTTACCAAATTTTAAACTTCAGAAAGTTTTGTTAAAATTAATACAGTTACGTAATATTTTTTTTTAATAATTGACGACTTTAACTCCGTTAGAACAATAATTGCTGTAATATTTTACATTAAATATAGATTTTCATTTTAGGTTTTGGTTAGGTATAAATAATTTGTTAATGATTTGACGGTTTCAATTTACAATAATATGAAGCTTTTAATTGATGCACCAATGCCCTCAATAATCCCACTCGCTGAAAAGATATTCATTAAGATCATTAGATAGTTTTCTAAAAATAGGATTTTGCAATTACTGGCTTATTGCTTTTGGGCATCCAGATACTCGTATGTATTTATCAATCGGATGCAGGCATGAGTAACAGGAACTCGCTTATCACAAAATGTGTTCGGATGATGCTCTCTGTGCGTTTATAACCAGACTTGAATAAATTACGATTTTAATAGACGAGGAATCTTTCTCCTCACCTAGGTCGTGCGATGGCTAGGTATAAGACTACTTACGAACTATGATTTTAATAGACAAGGTATCTTTCTACTCACCTAGGCCGTGCGATGGCTAGGTATAAGACTACTTACGAACTATGATTTTAATAGACGAGGTATCTTTCTACTCACTTAGGTCGTGCGATGGCTAGGTATAGGACTACTTACGAACTATGATTTTAATAGACAAGGTATCTTTCTACTCACCTAGGTCGTGCGATGGCTAGGTATAGGACTACTTACGAACTATGATTTTAATAGACAAGGTATCTTTCTACTCACTTAGGTCGTGCGATGGCTAGGTATAGGACTACTTACGAACTATGATTTTAATAGACAAGGTATCTTTCTACTCACCTAGGCCGTGCGATGGCTAGGTATAGGACTACTTACGAACTATGATTTTAATAGACAAGGTATCTTTCTACTCACCTAGGCCGTGCGATGGCTAGGTATAGGACTACTTACGAACTATGATTTCCGAGTTTGTTTGTTTGATTTTGATTGCACCTGAAGACGTTGAATAAACAGCTATAATCACTCCTTTTGGTTTATATGAGTTTACGCGAACGACTTTTGGTTTACGGAATGCCGCGCAAACATTTCAGCGATATATGAATAACGTGGTATTACAAGGCTTCGCTTCACAATTCAAGATAGATTCAGAAGGTCGATACTTCTGATAATAAGATGACATCGTCGTAGCTAGTGAGACCCCGTGCTCCATATGTTACACTTACGGGTGATATTTGAGCGATTAAATCGATTCGTTATAGCTATCAATGTGGCGAAATATAGTTTTGGAAAAGAAAAACTAGAATTTTTAGGTTACGAGGTCACGTCATCAGGAATCAGACCATTACCAGATAAAGTTCAGGCAATAATCGATTTCCCAAAACCCAAAACGGTAGATCAGTTACGGAGTTTCTTGGGCATGGTTAACTTTTATAGGTCAAGCCTACCTAGGGCAGCAGAATATCAATCGGTGTTGAATAAGTATTCACAGAATGTTAAAAAAAGTCTATAATTAACTGGTCGCCAGAAGCAGACATTGCGTTTGCGAAATGCAAAACTAGCCTACAGAATGCAACTGTGTTATCGTATCCGGTAATGAACGCTGAGCTTGCTTTATGGGCGGAGTGTTGATGGTTGACTCACACTGGTGTCCGTTACGTTATTTTTCTAGAAATCTCAACGATGTGCAACTAAAATATAGCACATAATATAACAGGGACGTCCTAGCTATTTATTTAGCGGTACAGCATTTTCGTTATATGGTAGAAGGCAGACCTTTTATAATTTTTACGGACCATATTAAGCCACTAGTTTATGCGTTTACGAAAAAACCCAGTGATAAAGAAACAACTAGACGTGTTAGGCAACTTATCAGTGAGTTTACAACAAATATTCAGCACATCAGTGGTAGTGACAATACTGTAGCTCGGGTTGAAACTATCACATGCCCGACATCGCTCGATTTCAGCAAATTAGCATTAGCGCAACGATCGGATGACGAGCTGACGTTGCTCTTATCGAAAGAACACAAAGTGATTCAATTCAAGCGGATTATTTTACCCAACTGTCATAGTGAGGTGATTTGCGAAGTATCTACTAAGGTTGCAATTCCATACCTACCAGTAGCTTTTCGGAAAAGGGCATTTCAGGCGGTGCACAGCTTGTGCCATCCGGAAATTTGTACTACTCGGAAATTAGTGACGTCTAAGTATTTTTGGCCGAGCATAAACACAGACGTAGGAAAGTGGGCCAAAACCTGTATTCAATGCCAAAAGTCGAAGATAATACGTCATACAGTATCGGGACTAGGACAATTGAAAAGTAGTGGACGATTCGAGCATATACATGTTGATCTTGTAGGACCATCGCCTACGTCACCTGGTGATTATAGGTATTGCCTTACGGTTGTTGATAGCGCTACAGGCGTTACCACAGATCAGGGCACACAATTTGAGAACAGCTTGTTTAATGAGTTAACGAAATGTTTAGGAATAAATAAATTAAGAACTACAGTGTATCACCAGCAAGCGAACGGCACTGTAGAAGGTTTCATGGGGTGTTAAAAGCAGCACTGATGGCCATAAAGGACAGTGGCGCGTGGGTTGAGCAGTTGCAGACAGTTCTGTTTGGGTTACTCGCGACAACGCAGAGTGTCACTGGTGGCAGTGCTGCGGAATTAACATTTG
The DNA here is from genome assembly GCA_951329385.1 of Polia nebulosa. NCBI lineage: Eukaryota > Metazoa > Arthropoda > Insecta > Lepidoptera > Noctuidae > Polia > Polia nebulosa. Next base: position 3,191,558 of record OX589608.1, on the reverse strand, counting down.
GAAATACGATTACCCGGGGATTTTTACGGTGACAATAGCATAAGCGTTAGCGATTCAAACGAATATGTTAGCAAAATTAGGAACATTATCGATTATCTTTGTTCATTCAGATTTAAAGACTTGTTCACATGTTTTTGTGAGAGTAGATCTGGTTAAAAGATCCCTACAACCTCCCTATGACGGCCCATATCAGGTTTTAGAGAGAAAGGAACAGTATTTCTTGGTACAGATAGCAGATAAGCGTGTGAAGATACCAATAGATTGGTTAAAACCGGCGTACGTAGTTAACGAAGGAACCCTTCCACTAAAATATCAGGAAATAGATTGTGTCGTAACTAATCCTACTAATAAACTGTTTAGTGATAAGACTATAGTAGTGCTAAGCGTGTAACTTATACCACACATAGTGGTAGAACAGATAAGCAGCCGATAAGGTTTGAAAAATAAAAACTGTACTTATGGCACAGTGAGCCATAACGTTACGAATAAGTGGGTTCGATTCCTACCAAAAAAAAAACAATACAATGATTTTAGTAATGCTATATTTTGTTAAATTAATATATATAAGTATAATAATACACCTACGTAACACTTAAATTGTTTTGCATATTGACAATTTTGAAGAACTTTTTAATAAACAAGGAAAATGTAAATCTTGCACGTTAAATAATATTTTTTAGGTCAACGAAATGTTAAAGTTTCATAAAGAATTACTGACTAAGATAAATTATAATTGTTGTAGAATGTTCTTGTAGACTATAAAAATAGTTTTTGTACACTAAACGTAATTTATTCACTGTGGGAATAAGACCTATTGTTATTTATAAGAATGTGGCTTTAGCACAAACGGTGTCTAACGAGGTGATTGGACAAAGAGTTGGATCTTTAGAAATTATTGCGATTGTGTGCGCTGTTCTCATGGAAATTTTGATTCTGTATTTAATTTTGATCAGAAGCCAGCGCAAAAAACGGGTATGGGGCTGATTTAAGAAGGAACCAGTCGTGGCCGATTTTTTTTTTTTTTGCGGTGTGGGAAATCATCCTATGACTTCTTCCGCTCTAGTGTGGAGCGGAAGGGCGTGTCAGACTCTTACTGACTAAAACCCACCCCTGTTCCTCCCTGCCCTACGTGCCCTAGGGCGAGGTAACTCTTTCGAATTTATCCTCAACCCCCGGGCAGGCATTGGCCGTGGCAGGCCCCGTCCTTTGCTGACAACTCTTTGAGGCGCCCGTGGAACACTACGCGCCGTCGACTCTCGGGCCTGGTGCTGATCGGGCGACGAGTTACCCGCTGCTCGCCGTCCGCAGGCCCGGGTCTACGGTGGCCGGAGATCGTCTCGCAGCCCCTGGCGTCTCCTGCGGCGGCTGCTGATGAGGGCGTTAGGTCGACTCTGCCGTTGTTGAGTCTCCCTAACGTGTGCCGCCTCCCTCTTCGCGAGCATTACTGCTTCGCAGAAGGAGGACACGGCTCCTCACTCCCTCTCGCTCCGTACCATGGCCTGAACCAGGGCACGGCGCGAGAGGTCGCTGCCGCCTATCGCATCAACGAGGACACGGCGGTGCTCTGCCCAAACGGGTCAAACCACCACCGTATGCTCCACCATGTCCTCTGGGCGATCCTCGCAGTGGAAACACCTAGGGGTCACCTCCGCCTTAATCCGACACTGGTACCTCCCGAAACAGCCATGTCCGGAGAGGACCTGCGTCAAGCGGAAGGTGAGGGCGCCATGTGGCCTCTCCAGCCACTCCTCAAAGAGGGGCACTACCGCCGCGATGGTGGCGTGCCCAAGTCGTGGCCGGTTAGAGTCCGCCAGTAGTAAAGGTGCAAACAGTGCCGCCGCCGACTGTACCACGGAACCCAGATGTATATTAGTGTTTGCCAACTTATTCATGTGTTATATGTGTCCTTTTTGTTTTGTGTTTGGATTAAATAAAACTACGTAATTAGACATACATTTTTTTTAATATTGTTGTTGACAAATTAATATACTTAGCTTAAGTACTTACTTCTTTTAAGAAAGAGGCTACTGTAGGGACACAATGTACAAGCTCACTCAGCGTTATATTATTAGTGACGCACTGCTGCGCCCGTGATACAGAGAGAATTTTTATCACAAATAAACTACATTCGCAATTGATTGTTTCTGTTAAACCTGCACCTCGACACAAAACAAGTAGAACACATTAAACTAAAATTTAGTTTTTTTTTGTTTAATATTACCTAAAGAAGTAATTTCTTAAAAAACTATAATTGTTCCTATAAGGCTAAACATTATTAACCGACGTAAAAAAAGGAAGAGGTTCTCAATTCAACTGTATAATATATATAAATATATTTTTTGTGTATGTTCAGCCCTCACTCCGTCATTCATGAACCGATTTTGATGATTCTTTTTTGTTTGATATTTCAAGGGTGGTTCCATGCCAAGGAAATCAGGATCGGATAATGGAATCATGATAAAATTGAGAGAAAACCTCGAAAATTGTGGGCACGTTTAGCGTTTTTATATTTATGTTCGGCCCTCACTCCGTTATTTATGAACCGATTTTGATGATTCTTTTTTTGCTAGATAGGGTATACCTCAACGTTGGTTCCATGCCAAATAATTTAGAATCTAATAATGAAATCATGATAAAATTGAGAGAAAACCTCGAAAATTGTGGGCACGTTTAGCGTTTCTGTATGTACTCGTATGTTCGGCCCTCACTTCATTATTTATGAACCGATTTTGATGATTCTTTTTTTGTTAGATAGGGTATACCTCAACGGTAGTTTCATGTCAAGGATATCAGGATCTGATCATGGGAACCTGATAAAATTGAGAGAGAACCTGGAAATTGGGCACGAATATTGTTTATTTATTTATTTATTTAAACTTCATGTACAATAGTGGTACATAAGCGGACTTAATGCAACAAGGCATTCTCTACCAGTCAACCTTTGGGTTCTTTGTTTTTGTTTATTTTTCATAACTTAATGAGGTATTTGCATTTAGGAATCATCACATCATGAAACTGAGCTGATGATGGAAACCATACCTTTCCTAAACAATAGAAGTTAGATATAAAAACCGGTTTTAGTGACAAATACCACTTAATATGCTTTGAAGAAAAGACGTCTTAACAATATTGGAGGTAACCTCAACTGGTCAATATCCTGGGAACTTCATGGAAGGATGGTTACATCATCAGCTCAGTGGCAAAAATAATGATGAAGGATTAGAAATTAGCCTCAGATGCGAGCCACAAAAAATCGTAAAATAAAAAACTTATTAACAAAAAAATTAACCGACGAAAAAGAACTAAGAAGCTAAAAATAAATAAACCTTTTAAATTTTGACGATTGAGCTTAGTTACCTACATAAAATATCAAATTTTGTGTAAACTAATTTTGAGTCGGCGCCAATTAATAAAATGATTAATTACCTACTTACAGCCTTCTTAACTTATAAAATTTAGATATTTAATAATCAGATTGTTATTTGGCGCCGACTCAAAATTTGTTTATACAAATTTTTATATTTTATGTAGGTAAATAAGCTCAATACTCAAGGCTTAAAAGGTTTATTTATCAACGCTAAGTACGTTAGCTCTTAAAAAAACTTTTTAACAAAAAAATTAACCGACGAAAAAGATTTAAAAAGCTGGCAGTCTTCAGCCCTGCACGTTATCAACAATTAATTAATTAATTTATTAATCATTAATTTAAAATTGTGAACAAACTGATTTTTTTCTTCAGTTTATTTAACTTGTTCCTGTAAACTTGAAATACAGTTCATACATCAATACCAACTAAAAATTGCAAAATAATTTTAAAGCCTGGTAACATTTTCATGGTTAGTTGCGGCACCCCACAACTAAAACTGATATAGTGATAAAGTTCTGTTACTGTTTGTAAAATGAAGGTGTACCAGGTGAATTGTACACGTCTGCATACCCCTTCAGTGCGTACCGTCGTGTTATGTTATGAAATTGAGTAAACAATAAACAGACATGCAAGCATGCATCCATTCTGCAAGTCTACTTCCCTACGGCAGATGCAAAAGAAACTGAAATTGACGAATTATATGAGTCAATTGAGAAAGCACTAACTACGGCGCACACACATATCATAATAATGGGCGATTTCAACGCTAAGGTAGGAGCACCTAAAGAAAACGAAGATTTGGTCGTGAAACAATATGGTCACGGCATAAGGAATAGTAGAGGCCAGAAACTTGTAAACTTTGCACTCGAACATAAGTTGACAATAATGAATACCTGCTTTAAGAAAAATTCAAACCGAAAATGGACTTGGATTTCGCCGAATGGGCTTCACAAAAACGAGATTGACTACATTCTAACAAACCAACCAAAATCATTTGAGAACCTCGAAGTTTTAAGCCTGAACTACCCGTCTGACCATCGTGCAATAAGGGGAACAATAAAGCTCTCCAAACATAAACTAAGCAGAGCCCGATTTACCAATAAAAAAGGATACTAACTTAGAAGTGTAGAGGAAATAGAAAAGTATAAGGACAACCTTAAACTAAAACTATCTGAGGCAGTAAATTACCAAACAAACAACACGGTAAATACTTGTTATGATAAAATTAGTAATGCTATTTCTGAAAGCCTAAAACTTGCAAAAATAAACAAGAGTGATCATAAACATAAAATACTACAGGAGAGAACTGAAAAACTGCTACAAAGAAGAAAAGCACTACAGTCAACCAAAAATAAGAGTCGTTCCATGAAAAATGAACTCTCTGCCTTATACAAAGTAGTCAACAAATATATAAAAATAGATTATTCAAAATACAGACAAGACACTATAATGAGACACCTACAGCTTTGCGGTAGCACGAAGAAACCATTTAAGGAGCTTCGAACAAATAAATGCTGGATAAAAGGATTGAAAAATCTGGACAAAGAGGTATACAAACGAAACGATATTGTAAATACTGCTACGGAGTTTTATAAAAATCTATACAGTAGCAATAATAACAACGTAGCAACACCAAACAACAGCAAAGAAGGCCAATCTAAAGACTATATAGAGGTCAATGAAACCGAAGTTATAGAAACAATAAAAAAACTTAAATTAGAAAAAAGCCCAGGCTCCGACAACATCACAAACGAAGCACTGAAAGCTGCTCAATTAATTCTGGCTGCACCATTAGCCAAGCTCTTTAACTTGATACTCCAACACTCTATAACTCCCACTCAGTGGTCGGAAGCAAACATCATATTATTATATAAAAAAGGAGACCCTAAAAATATTGGCAACTATAGACCAATCAGCCTACTTCCTACCCTCTTTGAGGCTTGGCTGGAGAGACCTCACGGCGCCCTCACCTTCCGCCTGACGCAGGTCCTCACCGGACACGGTTGTTTCGGGAGGTTCCTGTTTCGGATCAAGCGGGAGGTGACGCCCGGGTGTTTCCATTGCACGGATCGCCCCGAGGACACGGTGGAGCATACGGTGGAGGTCTGCCCCGCTTGGGCGGAGCAACGCCGTGTCCTCGTGGATGCGATAGGCGGCAGCGACCTCTCGCGCCCTGCCCTGGTTCAGGCCATGGTACGGAGCGAGAGGGAATGGGAAGCCGTCTCCTCCTTCTGCGAAGCAGTAATGCTCGCGAAGGCGGAGGCGGGACGCGTGAGAGAGCACCAACAACGGAGTCGCCCTCACGCCCTCAGCAGCAGCCGCCTCAGGAGACGCCGGGGACTACCGGCGCCGCGAGACGATCTCCGGCCACCGTAGACCCGGGCCTGCGGACGGCGAGTAGTGGGTAACTCGCCGTCCGATCAGCACCAGGCCCGAGAGTCGACGGCGCGTAGTGTTCCACGCGCGCCTCAAAGAGTTGTCAGCAAGAGACCGCGCCCGTCATGGCCGATGCCTGCCCGGGGGTTGAGGATAAATTCGAAACAGAGTTACCTCGCCCCTGGGCACTCAAAGGCAGGAAGGAACAGGGGTGGGTTTTAGTCAGTAAGAGTCTGACACGCCCTCCCGCTCCGCCCAGAGCGGGAGAAGTCATAGGATGATTTCCCACCCCACAAAAAAAAAAAAAAAAAAAAAAAAAAGCCTACTTCCTAGCCTCTACAAACTGTTCTCTACAATTATTAATAAACGAATAAGTAAAACACCAGAAGCAAAACAACCAGTAGAACAAGCGGGCTTTAGAAAAGGCTTTTCAACAATTGACCACATCCATACTCGTACAATACAGTTAATAATAGAAAAATATCAAGAACAGCAGAGAACTCTATACATAACTTTTATTGACTACCAAAAAGCCTTCGACACCGTTTCACACAACAGCATATGGGAAAGCTTGGCAGAGCAAGGAGTTGAAGAAGTATATATAAAAACTATCCAAAGTATATACAATAACAATAAAGGAAGGATCAAACTTGAGTACATCGGCCCACGTTTTCCCATAAAAAGAGGAGTAAGACAGGGGGACCCCCTTTCCCCAATACTATTTATATCAATCCTGGAAAACATCATCGGCAAGCTGGATTTTCGAAGTCTAGGACTCTATATAAAAGGTGAATATTTGAGTCATCTTAGGTTCGCAGACGACCTGGTACTTCTGTCAGAGACGGCCGGCCAGATGCAACGCATGATAGAGTCCCTACACCAAGCCAGTACCAAGGTGGGACTTGAGATGAACCTAACTAAAACCAAGATAATGACCAACAACAGATGGAAAAACCCTATAATAATCAATGGAGAACCACTAGAACATGTTGAGAAATACATATACCTGGGAAAATTACTAAGTTTTGCTAAAAACAGCGACATACTAGAAATAGAAAGAAGGATTCAATCAACATGGAATAAATATTGGAACATATAAGAAATTTTCAAAAGTAATATACCTACAGACATCAAAACAAAAGTTATGAACTCTAGTCTCTTACCATGCCTGACGTATGGGTGCCAGACGTGGAAGTTCCCCTCTAAAGAAACAAATAAAATCAGGACCTGTCAAAGGGGGCTAGAGAGGAGTATGCTCAACTTACGGAAGATAGATAGGGTAAGACATACTAAGATAAGAAAAACCACTAATGCGACCGACGCGACGCCCTAACTTATGCACTAAAACTAAAATGGAAATAATAATAATAATAATAATAATAAAATAGGAGCCCTGACCACCGGTAGCTTGGACCCTATCCCGATACCGGTGGGCTACTATTTTTTATATTTTTAAATGTTTTTATATTTTGATATTCTAATATTTAAAAATGTAAATTGTATGTATATATTATAAAATAAATGGAATAATAATAATAAATTTATTGATCCATTGTTACAATTATTACCTTAAAATTATCTTAGCTTAGTGTCGGTCTGTAACTTTTAGTAATGACATTAATTATTCTTCCAGTGGTCCCCAAACTAGGCGGCGCCTGTATCTTGGGGACCGGAGTTGTGAAAACATAAACGTATTTCTATTTTTCGTTCATTTTATGAATTTTGTATGAAGTTAAAATAAAAAGTAAAGTTATGGAAATATTAAAACAAATGAGATCAAAATTGAGTTAAAGCTAAACTTACAATTGTGTAAATTACACAAAATATAAAACAAAGAATATAATAAGTAAGTTGAAAAAACAAGAAAAATAAAGATAAGGTGTGTAGGAGTGTGTGATGGTGTGAGTGCGTGTGTAAGTGTTAATGTATGTGGTGGAGATGGGATTCCGAGTTAAATGATGTGAGTATATTTTCCGTTTCATCGTATGACAGACCTACTAGCCATTTTGTTAAAGCCTTTTTACACGAAGACAGAGAGAGTTCTTTTGGGTTACAAGTTAAGCTACTGGTGACTTTATTATACACGTAGGTGTGAAGATAGGCGGGACAGCGTCTTGCTAGTAGTGAGGTGGTTCGTTGCAGCGGAATGTTAAATATACGTTTAGAAGTTAAGGATTGATAGTCAGGCCGAAGCTTTATGGTTTTGTGAGTACGGAGGTATGCATTCAAAATATAAAGTTGACGAACACGTAAAACTTGAAACTCTTTGTACAGGGAGTCAGTAGGGTAGAGGAATGGTTTTTTTAATATGACTTTTATGATGGCTCTCTGGGCTCTTTCTAGCTCTATCATAATTGATTTACCAGCTCCACCCCAAATGGATATGCCATATTGAATAATCGACTGGCATATAGCGAAATAAACCGTTCGCATGATGTTTTGTGGAGTGCGGTCTCTCAATTTCTTTATCAAGTGAATGAGTTTCCTTACTCGGCCCGAAAGATATTGAATATGGGCTTTAAACGATAGGTTCTCATCAATTAGGAGACCTAAATAACGAATAGACTGTGTTCGGTCAATACAGTCGCATGAGCAGTCTTCCCGTGGGGTGTATGAATAGTTTAGACATGTGTGGAATTTTAATGTAAGGTCTGGTGGAGGGCTAGATGAACGAGTTTTGAAAAAGGTAACATGTTTGGTTTTCTTTATGTTGAGTGTGAGTAGGTTTTGGTTGAGTGTTAGCGCTACTGTTGATAATCCTTCTTCCGCAAGGCCGTAGACCTGTTCCCAGGTTCGACCATGAAATGTAATAACCGTATCGTCTGCGTAAGATATGATTTCAGCGTTTTGTAGTTCGAGGTTCAGTATGTCATTCATGTATATTATAAATAAGGGTATATTATAAATGGGCTGGCCATGTCGCGAGATATACAGACCAGAGATGGACTACGAGAGTAACAGCGTGGACCGGCCCAGCGGGTAAGAGAAGTCGAGGGAGACCACCAACCAGATGGGAAGACGACCTCAGACGGACAGCTGGCTCAAACTGGATAGACGTAGCACAAGATAGAGACACCTGGGCATCTTTGGAGGAGGCCTTTACCCATTCCGGGGTTCTTGCTAAATCTAAATAACTTTTTTAATTACAATACTTTTTTTTAATTAACAACCCAACTACTAATACATACATTTATATTTACTATTTTTTTAAAAACTTTGTAAAAGCAAGAAATAAATGGCTTATTTATTTATTTATTTATTTATTATTGAAGAGTTCTATTGTCTATCTCCAAAGTTCTTCATCAGTCTTCACCAAATTTAAACGGAACCACTTTGAGATAAGAATTAACCCAACAAAAAAAAAAGAAGCAAAATAGATCCATAAATTTAAGGAGAAATCGGTGAACATACTACAAAGAAAAACATTCATACAGTCGAATACATACCTCCTCCTTTTTAGAAGTCGGATAAAAATCGGTCAAGTGCGTGTCTGACTTCGCAAATTTTAGGGTTCCGTACCAATTTTTGATTATTTGTGGTTTTCGGTCAACAAGATGCTTAGACTAAAAATTTGAAGACTGTAGCTCCAACCGTTTGGCTATAAAACCTGTATGACAAACGACGTACAGACAGACAGAAGGTCAGATGGACAGACGGACAGACGGACACGTGAGTGACAACAATAGTTAAACAAGTCTGAATGCCCTGACTTGGTGGCTGGTTTGTGTTACCTGGTTCCTCAAACAGTACCTACATGGACGGGAGGTACGCACCAGGCAACTATTGGCTACCCGCTTTTGTAGATCTAATGCTGGTGTGCGCTCACCGCTATACCGCTTAGTCGACACATACAATACGCGTTTTGGTGCAATAGACATAATATTATTCCTAAGCAGATATAAATTTAAAAATGGTATAATTAACATTCTCATGAATCGGCAGTAGGCTCCATAGGTTTTACACAATGTCAGTAGGTATCATTATTTATAGGCTGGGGACCTGTATAATACATCACGCATTACTTTTTAAAACTTTTTGTTTGTTACATCTTTTATAGAATATTGTTATGTTGTTTTTTACTTCTTTTTCAATTAGTTAACACTGCTATAGTTAACGTTTTCTAACAGTTTTTTTATTATATAATATAGTAATCTGTGGAAAACGTTGTGGGTATCTAGTATATTTTGATTTTAAGACAACACTGTTTAGGTTTAATATACTACTGTTTGTATTCCCATACGTAATAAATAAATAGGGCTCCGTGTGGACCCTTCGGGTACGGAACCCTATAAATGACGGTTTCGCTAGGCACATGTATCTGAGTAAAATAAACAGTATTCAAACTAATAAGTACATGTACTTAAAGAAGTTAAGTATTACTATTTAAAACCTTAGTATGACCATACAGGATGTAGATATGAACAACTTTATCCAAACAATTCAGAGTGAACTCCTAAAAATAAATTGAAATTTCCATACAAAGTTATTATCAGTTGGCCAAAATTAGTGTGGGAGCTCAAATTATTATTTGTTTCAGAATAAATGTTGTTCTCAGCCAGTTGATCTCAGAGAATTGTCAACAGCCTTGGACACCACGGTCTGTCATGCAGACGAAGCGCGGGTCGCATAGCGCGGCACGCGAATATAAACGACATCATCCGACGAGCTCTTGTCACCGCCGGCGTTCCGGCTGTATTAGAACCACAAGGTCTGGCTCGCAACGATGGTAAAAGACAGTACGGGATATCGTTATTTCCGTGGAAGTTGGGGAGGCCTTTAGTGTGGGACGCTGCATGTCGATACTCTTGCTCATCTTCCTAATTCGTCGTGCTGTGCCGGTGCTGCCGCTGCGGCTGCGGAGAACCTCAAGCGGCGGAAATATAACAACCTCGTCGGTAGCTACATTTTCGAGCCGTTTGGGGTTGCAACCCTTGGGCCATGGAGCCTCGGTGCTCATTTAGTATTTAAAGATCTATCTTAACGCCTTGTTGACACTTCGCGTGACTCTAAAGCTTTTTTACCCGGACCTGCGGACGGCGAGTAATGGGTAGCTCGCTGTCCGATCAACACCAGGCCCGAGGGTCGACGGCGCGTAGTGTTCCACGACCGCCTAAAAGAGTTGTCAGCATTCATGACGGGACACGTCATAGTCGATGCCTGCCTAGGGGTTGAGGATAAATTCGAAAGAGTTACCTCACCCCTGGGCACTCAGGCAGGGAAGGAAAAGGTGGGTTTTAGTCAGTAAGAGTCGGTCGGTCGGTCGGCCGTAGAAGTCATTGGATGATTTCCCATCCATCCAAAAAAAAAAAAGGGCTGGCTTGTCCTTGGCCAGAGGTTAAGCCTTGCCATACAACGTGGCAATGCCGCCAGTCTTATGGGCACACTTCCAGTAGACAACTATGCGGAGGAATTTTTTGACGCCCAGGTTTTAATTTTTATTTAGTTAAGAGTTTTTGTTTCAATTACAGTTAAATATTTTATAAGTTTGTATAAAAAGAATTATAACTTTTATATTTATGTTTGAACATGTTAAAAATATAATTTCAACTCAGAATAATTGACTAACTTTCTTGAAGAAAGTTGTTCATTTCTCTGGGAAGAACCAGTACTTACAATATGACCACGCATTTCCGTTACACCCTGTATTTACAAAAACAAAACACACTTAGACGTCCTCCTACGTAAAGTTGTTCAAACTTTTTAACCGATTTCAAAAAAGGAAGTTCTGTATTCAACCCCTATATAAAATATGTATGTTTGTATGTCCGTGATTTTTTCAAAAACTGCGGATCTGATTTGTTAGTTTGGTTCCTTTAAACCCAGTTGTAACAAGGCAGTGTTAAAGCCTTGTTTATTTTTTGACCTCTATTCCAAAACTACGTTCTTTCCTACCTTTTTTAGTTCAGTTTTCAAGTTCAGCTTTTATAATCAGGCAGTTCCTAGCAATAATACAATTTAATTACGTACCTAGTCACAGTGTATGTGTTCATACTATTAATGAGTGCTTCTTATATTCAAGCCTACTTTTGTAAATAACAAAATATACGTGTTAACTTGTCGTGTGTTATTCCTTCATCCAACTCCTCATCTACGGTCCTCCTACTCTACGTCCTCCTCTGCGTGTCACTCCCTCGACCTCCTCTACGTGTCAACTTTACCTCCGGCACCTGCAACGTGACTCCACCTCCATGCCGTGACACAGTAGACAGAAATAGGAGCCCCGCGCAGCGGGGCTCCGTCAACCTACCTTACTGGCAACTGTCGTTAGCACATTTCAGTGAAAAGCATGTTGTTGTTATTTTTTGTTTATGACAGTTACCAAAACAAAAACTCGATGTCTTCGCTGTAGCTGCCAACTTACTATTTTTGCTATCTTCTTTAAATATTTTTTAATCCCTAATTCAGATTAATTTGTCGCCGCGTTAAATTATTTTTGCCACCTGCTTTAATTATTTTTTAATCCCAAATTTAGATTAATTTGTAGCCGCGTTAAATACATACCTTTGTTATTTAAATGTATAATTATCAAGGAAGGTTTAATTATAATATATAATTTCAGCCAGACAGGGATCCACTAGAAAATACCATTGATGAACTAAGCAGGCAGTTGATCGAGGTAACCGGACTGCCTGAATGTGAGGAGGAGAGCGCCCAGCACCTAGTGAAAGTCATTGCTACTTGCAAACTACAAGCAAGTATCTGAGTTTCTGAATAGCCTGAGCCTAAAACAACTCGTAAGTTCCCCTACCCACTTTACAGACCAAAGCATAGAAACTTTGAGTGTCCTTCACCACACAATCCTCACCTTTGAAAACTTAATGAAAATCAATTTTGAGTACGCAGAAAAATAGTCAATAAATAGTCATCAAGGTTAAAAAATAGTCGCATTATGATTCCGAAGTTATAGTTATATGTTGGTGAGGATTGTGTGGTGAAGTTCTCCACACAATCCTAACCTCAGTGAAGGCAAACGGCTGGGAGTATTGACTTGGTTTCAATTCCAAAAAATAGTCAAAAATAGTCGTAATGCTATGCCAAATCTCGAAAATAGTCATTAAAGGATTCCAAAGATGAAGAAGAACTCGACATGTCGATAATTTCTTATTACGAATTAGTATGTTTTTTGTTTAAAAATAGATAATAGTGCGGTAAGTTGGTTTTCACAAACGAGTAGGCGAATGTAAGCCCGAGATGAAGTCGACGGCTTACCATAGTTACTAGTTAGTAAATACCAATTTCCGCACATGTGTAATACAACGTTTTTCAACACATAGGTAATGAAACAAACTTTTGTTTTCAGATATCAGTCGGTAAGTGGCTACAATTTTTGACGTTTCTAGTATGAAAATAGCGCGAATTTGCAAATGGAGCCACGTGCGCGTGGTGAAAATTAGAACTACATCTTACGTCTCATTTTCTCTTTTGATGTAAAACATCTATTGGCGCGGCTTGGCAGTAAAATCGACTCGAATGTCATGACAAATTGTAATTACCGTGATAAAAAGATGTTGTCATGATGACGCGACTGTAAGGATTTAGCTAATTTAATTTTTTAATGTCCAGCAAATGAGAAAATCATCATTATCATCATTTCAGCAGAAAGATGTCCACTGCTGGACATAAGCCTCCCCCAAGTGTCGCCACAATGACCTGTCCTGTGCGGCTCGCATCCATCGGCTACCAACGACCCTCAATCTGCCTAGCCTTTTCCCAACTATCTTGGAGTCGGCTTCAAGTCTAATTGGTTGCAGCTGGCTTTTACATGAAGCGACCGCCTATCTGACCTCTCCTTTTTTCTTCTTAAATTGTATTTTTCTGATCGCAGCCCCTACACTCCGAAACAGTAATTAATCTTGTATATTTGGTAAGTATTCATTCTTAGATAAAGATAGAAAACCCTCCCGACACCCTCGCACGCACCGCTGTGGCAATGAGGAAGTCAAAATGCCGAATATTCAGCGTTTCGACAGAGAGCGTGACCTAGTATTTGGTTTTTTTTTTGGTTTTGGTTTGGTACTCTTTGAAGTGTCTACTAGCTAAGGAACTGCTGTGCCTGAAACAGGTTTAATTTAGCTTAAGACTTTGTTTTTTCAATATATCATGATAATGATATACCTTATATATGTATAAAACATACTTAAAATACCTACCTGAAATTGCTACCTAACTAAAATTAATTTAGACTCTTTTTAATACAACGAAAAACAGAACGTCACCATTAAAATACGTACTTAATATTTTTTTGGTCGACTGTACTCGACTCGAAAATATATGTAGAAGTTTACATGGAAGTTTAACATACTTCTACATAGTAGACCAGGTCGAAATGATCATGGTTGGAGACGACTATTTCTTGACTATTTTTTGACACTAAAGTCAACTTACTCTACAGTAATCAGGTGAGGATTGTGGCGAGAAAGGCTCACCACGCAATCCTCACCAAGACACCTTTATATCTCTGGAATCCCTTGATAACTATTTTCGAGATTTGGCATAGCGTTACGACTATTTTTTGGAATTGAAACCAAGTCAATACTCCCATCCGTTTGCTTGCACTGAGGTGAGGATTGTGTGGAGACCTTCACCACACAATCCTCACCAACAATAGCTATAACTTCGGAATCATACTGCGACTGTTTTTTTAACCTTGGTGACTATTTATGACTATTTATTGACTATTTTTCTGCGTACTCAAAATTGATTTTCATTAAGTTTTCAAAGGTGAGGATTGTGTGGTGAAGGACACAACTTTGATTATTTGTACCAATCTCAACCACAAAGGGGTGTCAGTTGAGCCCTATGGACCAATAAATGGTCACTCGCTCATCCTCTGTGAATTTAATACTAAGCGTAGTAGATATAAACCCCATATAAATTCGTGCAGATTTATCGCATAAACATACACTGTGACAACATTATATGTAAATGACGCGCGCTCCAATCAAGACATTTGATAAAGGAACCGTCATACCCCTGGATCACTGAGTCCATCATACTAATGATGTACCTACTTACGGAATGACGCCCTGACCAACTATCGCAAGATGAAGTCAGATTCCAAAAGGGAGACTACACGCAACTGAAATTTATGGTGGTAAGTTACATATTGAGAGAAAAAGTTGCATTCTTTTATCATTAAGAAATGAAATACTCTAAGACTCTATGGAACAACTTAAAAATGGTCAAGTGCGTGTTGGATTTCGCACATTAAGGGTTCCGTTCCGGGAATGGGAAGCAGTCTCCTCCTTCAGCGAAGCAGTAATGCTCGCGAAGTAGGAGGCGGAACGGGTGAGGGAGGCTCAACAACAGAGTTGACCTCACGCCCTCAGCAGCAGACTCAGCAGGAGACGCTCTGGGCGTAAGACGTCGCGAGACAATCTTCGGCCACCGTAGACTCGGGCCTGCGGACGGCGAGTAGTGGGTAGCTCGCCGTCCGATCAGCACCAGGCCCGAGAGTCGACGGAGCGTAGTGTTCCACGTGCGCCGAACAAGAGTTGTCAGCAATAACGACTGGAACCGTCATGGCCGATGCCTACCCAGGGGTTGAGGATAAATTCGAAACAGAGTTACCTCGCCCCTGGGCACTCAGGGCGGGGAAGGAACAGGGGTGGGTTTTAGTCAGTAAGAGCCTGACATGCCCTCGCGCTCCATCCAGAGCGGGAGACCGTGTCGCGAGACGGGAGCGGGAGACGGGGATGTCATTGGATGATTTCCCACTCCACAAAAAAAAAATGGTTTCGTTCCAAATATTGGTATTTGTTAGTAAAGTATACGTAATAATAAACATTAACACCAAATTTCAAGTTCATAAGTCAATGGGAAGTTAAAAAAATCTTCGTAACAAAATTTTGTGACAGACGACGGACATACAGACAGACAGACAGACAGACGGACACGCGAGTGACAACAATAGGGCTCCGTTTGTACCCTCCGGGTCCGGAATCTTAAAAAACACTGTACTACCGAATAGTCAAGATGATGACCTTCCTACTCACTTTAGAGACCGAGACCGAAAAAATAGTCATTTCTTAAGGTTCCGTACCCGAAGGGTAACCAACGGGACCCTATTACGAGTACTAAGACTCCGCTGTCCGTCTGTCCGTCAGCGGGTTGTATCTCATGATTCGTAATAGGTAGACAGTTAATAGGCAGTCTGGAGTTGTCTATTACACGGACCTTGTCGAAACTAGAACGAATTTCCTTGCGTTCAAGCGTTTTTGCCGCACCAAATATTGGAATCAATTGTAACAGCTTACAATTTTAGGACCCAATAATATTAGTGATTTTAACCAGTGGTGCTTGGTAACTGGGCTTACCCCAGTTGTTAATACCCCCTTTGTGCCTAATGGCCTAGCTTTGTTCTGTCTCCCGCTTGATTAGGAGGTAAGTGAAAAATATGTTTTTCTTACTCCACCGCTGTCTTTTCTGATTAATTTTCGTTGCAGGACCCAAGACAGTTCAATCATTTCATCATTTTTATCTTGTTACGCCAAAGATGTATATATAACTTCTTACGTACGTACATAAGTAGGTACACACACACTTTTTTTTCTAATACTTTTGTGAGCTCAAATCTAATGCTGAAGGCTGTGCTGTGGTTACCCTGAATATGCTTCTGCTTACCCTCCCGCACCCACTTAAACCATTGCGGACATTGCCGACGGTTCAATAGGCTCTGTAACATCGAGAAAACTGCAATCGGTAGATCGTAACCTAAAAAAACTACGAGTAACTCAACAAACACTCTTTGCGCGTTCAATTAGCAGACACAATAGATTTTAATTGTGTATCGCCCAGCATGTGGGCCCTAGACGCGTGAACGAGTAGATCTGAGGCACATTAACATTCTGCCCTGCCTATACAAAACTGCTGAAAAGGCTGTAATTGCTTTAAGTTATGACCAGGAAACCCTCAGATATCCCGACGGATTTATACTCTAACTGCAAGGTATTAACGGTTCGACACCTCCACGTGCTTCGATCTATTCTTAGAACACACTCAAAAACACGCCCTAACGACACTTACAAACGACGATGTCATTCGATGTGTATGTCTGACTGTTCGTAGCTCCTGCCTCCCTAGACATATAACTTAAATTCTACTATCGTTTACGCTAACGCTTTGCTAATGCTTACTACTAAATGTATGGCATTACCTGCGATTAGTTACGTGACACTTCTTATGAAAACAAAAAACTTACAAAAAATGTACTTCCTTATAAACAAAAAATAAAAACTTTTAACAAACTAATAGGTACTAAAAAAATCTTAAATATGGCGTCGTTGAACCCGTTCACATTATTCAACTTTAAAAATTGTTTATACAAATTTTACCGCGACTTACAAGTTGTAGGTCGTGTGTTCAAACCCGAGCAGGCGCTTTAGTTTGTATAAATTATTTTATCACCACTGCTCTCAAAACGGTGAAGGAAAACATCGTGAGGAAACCGGCATGTACTAGAACCAAAAAATCGAAGACATGACATCCACCAATCCGCATTGGGCCCGCGTGGTGGATTACGGCCCACACTATCTCACAGAGAGGAGGCCTGTCAGAACTTCAACATCTCTTTTCACCCTCTGTATGAATACCTGCCTTTGTCCTGCAATGGCCATTTACAGTTACATTCGATAGTTACTTAAGTAGGTAGGTATATGAATGTGTTTATTTACTTTAAGAACGTGAAGATTTTAACTACTTATCAAAGAAAAGTTTTCTATTTGTTATTAAAATCGTAATTAGAACCTGAATACGTTTGACCTTACACATACATAGGTGCTGTTTGGAAATTTGAGAGATTCTTCACGGAAACTCCAAGTGTGGTAACTTATAATCAAGCTTGTATTGCCCCGATTGCGAACAAATATAGAAGAAGCGAAATTACATTTAAGTATCAAGACGATCGTATCAGCAGGCCTTACAACTACCTATGAGACTAATCTACATGCGCTGTTGATTTGCTCACTACAGTCGAGCAGGCGTTGGCCTCGCAAAAGATGCTGTTCAAATTAAACTTGTATTTCTTTTGTAAAGTAACTAGCGTGAAGGTCAAACGAAGGTAATAGGAAGTAGGACTTGCTGGTACCCGCGCTTTCGCGCGTATTCTAGGGAAACTACCTCATGTTTGTACCACCTCGCATAATATCTATAATAATTATGTCCCTTATACAAATCTAATAAACAACAAAAAAAAACTCCAGAAAATCAATACAATTACACAAACGAAGGATTTCAGCTCATCTCAAAATCTTAGCCTGAGCCTACCGTTCGATAGGTATCTTGGTCGTTAGATATGCGGCAGACATGTTCAGCTCCATTCTATTTTAGCGTGACGGTTTCCCAAGTAACATCGGCTATTTATGAGTTTTTTCGTATATTCTACCTATAACCGCCTTTAAATTATTAGTTGAGGACATATCGTAACATTCTACCCATTTGTTATAAGCATTCACAATAATTAAAAACATGTAATCGTGAAACGGGCCTAAAAATCTATATGAGTACGGTAAAAAGTGTGCGGCGGCAACGGTCAGGCACCAGAGGGGAGTGCGGCGGTGCGGGGCGCAGCGCACAGCACACGCTGCAAGCCCCCGCTACCTGCTCCAGCGCTGCATCTATACCAGCCCACCACAGCCGCTTACGAGCCTCCGCCTTATTCTTCACCAGCCCAAAATGTGAACTATGTAGTTCCTAACAAACGTTTCCTTTTAAAGACGAAGGAATAACAACTTTATGCCCGCACATGAAGATACTATTTTCATATGATAGCTGTGCCCTACAGTTGTAAAATGCCTGTGTCGTCTTTTCTTGGCAAATTTTATTATTTGTTGTCATAGCGACAACAGAAATACACATTCTGAGAAAATTTCAATTATCTACCTATTACGGATCATGAGATACAGCCCGCTGACAGACAGATGGACGGATGAATGGACGGATGGACAGACGGACGGACAGTGAAGACTTAGTAATAGGGTCCCGGTGGTTACCCTTCGGGTGCGGAACCGTAAAAACTATCCCTCGATTTCTGAATTAGTTATTTGTAAAATAAACATGTGTTTATGGATGAGAAGAATTTACACGTTGACAAGTTAAGATTTAATTTAGGAGACTATTTGACCAAGTTAGAGGTAGAAGAAGTGGTGGCCCAGCGGTATTGGTCGCTACTTTCAAGTTGTAGTTCGTGAGTTCTAACCCAGGTAGGTGCTTCATTTTTTTTTTTACTGTAAGGTGCTTTACTTTGTGTAGGTATATTATTTATTTATTTTTATTTATTTATTATAAACATACGTACAGCTATCATTACAGAAAGACCCAAAGCGATAGTGTAGAAAAAAAAACAATAATAATCACAATAACCTATTAATTTCAATTCATACAATTCAATTCAATCAACATAATATTATAAAATACAATATAATAACTTAATCAATTATTTCATTTACAATTAAATCAATCAATTCAAAATCAATTATTACTGTAACATAAAATGTATAGAGTAACTTTTCCGAACTCGCTCATTGAACATGAGAGTACATCTATCTTATCGGCCACCTGATTTAATGTACGCAATGTCCGCGAGAGCGGGACCTTGGGCATCAGCTTGGTGCGACCCCGCGGCAATGTGAACAAATCGGGCCGTCTACGACGCTACACGTACCCATCGGGCACGCACAAACCTATCTCCTGTGACACACCCCTGTATTGTTTGTGTTACCCCGGAACACTCCAAGGACATATGATGCCAACGCTAGATCCCTCCTCATTTCCAACTTGTTGTATCCCACCATTCCTAAAACAAACAAGGTTGGATACATCAAGGGATAGAGGGGGTATACCCATAAAGTCTTAGGTACATGTAACGCGTATATTTATTTTGTATGCGCTCCAACATGAGAGTATATTTCGCCTCATGTGGAGCCCATACAGCTGCATTATCATCCAACTGGCTCCTAATTAGCGCGTCGTACAATGCTGAAATTGCTTTTCTAATCCTCTTTCTGCGAGTATCGAACGTGGTGACGTATTGCTATCCACAGCGTTAATTAAGATCATAGGTAAAAACGGTCAGCAATACGTTAGTCGTGCTGTGCTTGATAGTGGCAGCACATCATGCCTCATGATTGAAAGACTGTACTACCAATTAGGTTTAACTGCCAATACTGTGAACAACTCCATATTAGGTATAATAATTCATCTCCATATATTAACAAAATGTGTCCTGACTTAATAAAATATTTAAACGATAACTTTTCCATTAAAATTAATTGTTTTGTGCTACCTTCAATTTACGATATTATTCCGAGTAGACATGTAAATTTATTAAAATTGAAAATCCCTTCTAATATTTGTCTGGCTGACCCTAACTTTTACTGACCGGCCCAAATAGATATGCTGCTCGGTGCTGACATGTTTTGGGCCTTACTCGGATCTCAAAGAATTAAGTTAGGAGATGAATAACGAAACTAGACTGGGATGGCTGGTTTTAGGAACAACTATAATTAATTAGGCTTCGAAGCCATCAAAAATTGTAAAATGTCATTTTACAAAGATTATTTCTGACGGTAATGATGGATTAAATAATAGCATAGATCGTCAACTCACTAGACTTTGGCAATTAGGAGAGGTCTGTACTACATCAGTGTATTCGCAAGAAGAAAAACTATGCGAGGAGCATTTTATAAAGGAGGAGGAGGGCAATTCTGTGTTCGAATTCCGCTGAAATGTTCCCCGGATATGTTAGGTGAATCCCTTCTAAGGGCTGAACATTGTTTTTCTTCTTTAGAGAGTAGGTTCAAAAGCCAGCCTCAACTGTCCAAGATGTACAAAGATTTCATAGCAGAGTACGAAAGTCTAGATCATATGTCGAAATGTAAAAATGTTGAACATTCTGCTCATTACCTCCCACATCACGGAGTTTTGCGTGACAGCAGTGTCACCATTAAGAGTGGTTTTTAATGCCAGGAGCGTCACTACTACAGGCACTTCTTTTAATGATATACAGATGACCGGACCTGTAGTACAGGATGACCTTTTATCACTATTATTACGTTATAGAAAACATAAATATATTATTGCTGACGACGTGGAGAAAATGTACCGGCAGATAGCTGTTCATCCAGATGACAGACATCTCCAACAAATCGTTTAGCGTGATGACCCGTTAATTCAGTTGCATACGTACCAGCTCAATACTGTGACGTTCGGCACGGCCAGCGCTTCGTTCCTTGCAACGAGGTGTCTTAAACAGTTAGGTTTAGATTGCGTTGATAAAAGGGCTGCTGAGGTCATTCTCCACGATTTCTACGTCGATGATTTGCTGACGGGAGGAGATGATCTCAATGAATTAAGAGACTTGCGTCACAAAGTAACTTCTACTCTTGCTTCAACTAGAATGAACCTAAGAAAGTGGAAGTCGTGGTTCTGACTGTCCCCGATCTTCACTTGACTTGAATATTGGCGGATCTGAGTCTACCAAAATCTTAGGTCTGGGTTGGCAATCACAATCTGATCAACTCTGTTTTCCCATCAATCAACCAATTATTTGTAGCGATACAAAACGTGACATGCTCTTGATCATATCACAAATTTTTGATCCTTTAGGGCTTCTAGCTCCATGCATTATAGTGATGAAGATGATACTTTAAAAACTATGGTTACACAAACTGTCATCGGAAGAACAGCTACCGCCGGACATTAGGAAAGTTTTGACTGATGCGTCTGAACGAGCATACAAAGCATGCATGTTCATACGTTTGCAGTGTCAACAATGAACATCAAGTGTTGGTACGTTTATTGTTAGCAAAGAGTCGTATTGCCCTTCTGAAACCAACCACCATTCCCAGACTTTAGCTTTGCGGTGCTCTGGTCGGAGTTCCAATTTATGAAAAGGTGATCGCAGCATTACGTTTAAACACTAGGCCGCGTACATTCTTTTGGACAGACTCCACTGTCGTCCTAGGATGGCTCAAAATGTTGCCAAATAGGCTGCAGCCTTTCGTTTTCCCAATTTTAGAGAAGACTGGAAACTGCGAGTGGAGACATGTCCCAACCGATCAGAACCCCGCTGATTTTGTCTCGCGAGGAGACATTAATTTATTACCGTCTTTAGATGAGTGGTGGTCTGGTCCACGTTTTTTAAAGAATGACATAATAATTATCATGTTGGCTTTCTAGATTTACACAATCTACTAATGAATTATTGCTGGAAATTAAATCAAATATCTCTTTATATGGTACTATTAACGAGAATGTGGCCAATGAATTTCTTAACTTTAATCGATATTCGAGTTTTTTAAGGCTTCAGCGCACGGTAGCATACCTTTTACGTTTTATAGCTGATTGTAAGAAAACTACCTGTTTATGGTTCCTTAAGCAATGATGAACTACAAAATTCGTTTATTTTTATTATTCCAGCATGTCAAATCGAGTCTTTTAGTGAATACAAGTTGTTATTTCATAATAAACAATTACCAAAGAAAAGTGCTTTATTAAAATTTAACGTTTTCCTGGTCGACCATAAAATAATGCATGTTGGAGGTAGATTACAAAACTCGGATTTACCTTATTATATAAAATGTCCAATTCTTTTTCCAATCTAATCATCACTTTACAAAATTACTATTTGAGTATGAACACAAACGGTTGTTTAACGCTGGGCCCCAGTTGCTGTTAGCTTTTATACGGGATACATACTGGCCCATACGAGGTCGCAATTTAGCCAGGTTGTGCAACCGTAGGTGTGTACGTTGCTGTCGTCTTAAAGGTCCAACCGTCACACCGATCATGGGTAATTTTCCACGGCAGCGACTTCTCGCTGGAGGTTTCCCTTTTGAAAGTATTGGCTAGGAATATATATTATTATATCCAATACAGTCTGCTGTTCGACAGGGTCTTGGCTGTAAATTGGTGAAAGTATATATCGCAATTTTTGTATGTTTTACGACATACTCGTAATCAATACACCTTGAATTCGTCGGTGATTTACCCAGCAAGACATTTATTATGGCGTTAAAGAGATTCATCTCGCGTAGGGGTAAACCGGTTAATATATTTTCCGATAATGGCACCTCGTTTGTTGGTGCATACAATGCTCGTTATCTGAGGAGATGGCTAAAGAAGGAGTTAATTTTAACTTCATCCCTGCATACTCTCCTCATTTTGCTGGCCTTGCGGAGGCTGGTGTCAAGTACACAAAGCATCATTTAGTCAGGGTGTTGGGTCTTTGTAACCTAAGTTATGAAGAGCTTTATACTACGCTGGTCCAAATAGAAGCTATCTTAAACTCCAGACCACTGACTCCACTTTCATCGAATCCTGAAGACTTGGCACCATTGAGATCCGGACATTTTTTAATTGGACATCCTTTGACATCTTTGCCAACACCTGATTACCATGACCATTCCACCAGTTCCTTATCTCGATTTCAACTTATTGAACAACTCCGACAACATTTTTAGAGCAGATGGAGAAAGGAATATATATCAGAGCTCCAGCTCAAAGCCTAACTCCCTGGTACTTCTAAAGGAAGACAACATGCCGCCTCTGAAGTGGAAAATGGGTCGGATTGTCAAAACCTTCAGTGGCCTGCTCCGAAGATCATTTGACAAGATTTGTCCGTTGCCCATCAACCCCGAGTCTGATTATTCTGGTTGAAAGAGAGGCTTTCAACGCCCGGGAGTATGTTTGCGCAGAACGCCTACTAAAATCATTATAGCAATAGTGCAGCTACGTTTGTTCTAGCTAATGACTTTTTTTTATTGATTGTTTAATTACCATCTACCGAGCTTTTTACGTTTTTAATAGACACAATTTTACTGAAGAGTCAAGTCGTTTTATTAACGTCTCCCGCTAAAAGACCTGATGAAATCCCGAACAGTCGGTAGTTTTCAATACCGTCCTCAGCTCCGCTTTGTAGACAGGAGTTATTAGTGACTTTTTGAGAACTTGTGGGAAAGCTCCTTGTGCAATGCAGATCCCTATTAGCTTTGTTAGATGAGAAACAATGACATGTCTAGCCATTTTAAGAAGTTTTGCTGGTATGGAATCCCAACCAACTGCACAGTCATTCTTCAGATTAAGTATTAATGTTTCTATTTCAGCTTCATCCGGGGAAAGTAGTACGATAGAATTTAAAGCAGTCGAAATGTCAGTTCAATAAGGCAATGAGTTAGAATTAGAGGTGTTTATTACATTATCTGCTTGCCGATGTCATAAAAATATTTGTTTATGTCATTTATAGAATTAGATATATCTGAATTTATAAGATTATCTACTACTGTTTTTTTTTTGTATTTTTCTGTTGTATTACCGTTTTAACCGCCTCCCATTTATCTTTATTATTATTTGCGCTTTGCAGAAGAGATCGTTCATAGTTAATTTTTAATTTTCCCAACAATGTGTTGCCCAAGTTTCAATATCTTTTAAACGACGTTTCGAGTAATAAATTCTCTGGACAACACGAGAACTTTTTATGTAGTCTGTCTCTATGGCGAATGCAGCGGAGTAATCCTGGGGTCAGCCAAGGCTTCAGTATTCTTTTCCGACTCGGTCTTTTATGTTTAGTTGAATTTACTTTTAGAGCTGTGGAGAGATTTCCAACAAATAAAGTGGCAGCGTCATTTGCATACGCATCACTATTTATGAATGAGAAGTCAATTGTCTCGAGATGTTTAATTACGGCGTCATAATTGACCTTCGTTATGAGATTATTATAATTTGCATCACCTATATGACGAGATTGGCAAAGGTTTAATACTATTGAGGCATGGTCGGTGACTGTGGAATTAGTTTTCTGGGCCATATTCGCACAAAACTGAAAACCAAACACGTCGAAAATCTTATCTTAAGTCAATTATATGAACCACTGAAATAGTATGTGAAAACAAGTTTTAATTTTATTAAATAAAAGTATCTTTCTTCTTAAAAATAACTGCCTTTTTTCAAGTAACTTCCTTATTTTGTTAGTTGTAGTGTCTTTTTTGTAGTTTTTTAGCTTTTTCGGTATCTTCTTCCTTTTTGCTATTATCACAATTCGAATCAGTACATAATACATTCCCACTCATAGGATAAACTCGTATCGTTAATTTTCTGACCATTTTGCTTTTTCTTTTTATTTGATTTGTTAGTACGTGAAGTGAAAGGGACTACTGGATCTGCTGAACTTTTAGAAGCTTCAGTTGTCATCAAGTTGGGTACACAAAAGAAGAATATAACAGCCGTGGCGTTTTTGAAAAAGGGGTTGTACTTATATGTTCAGTCACGGATTGGGGTACAGAGAATGGTGCAGAATTAACTGTATTAAAAGATTTCTTTCTCTCGAAGATGGAACGTGCAAAGTGAGAGCTTTTTCGTAGGTACAGTTAAGCTGAAACATTCATCATTCTCCTGCATTAATCCCAATTTATTTGGGATCGGCGCAACATGTTTTTTTCTTTCATTGAGACGAAACATTATACTTCTAATTTTCTTCTCCTTTTCATACATAGGACAAACTTTACTCAGTGCCATGTGATCACCTCTACAATCAACACACTTATATGAAGTTGTTTCATAACATTCAAGATTTTTGCTGTATTTAGGGCAACAATTTTCTTAGAGGGACCATTTTTTGTGTAATGACCGAATTTCCAACAATTTGAACATTGTGTAACAGGATAGACATATGGCTCCACATATATTCTAACCCCATACATTCGCATATATGCCGTAACGAGGAACCTTTGAAGCATACTCTCAACGTCTAACTCTCCGTCCATTTAGAACCATCTGTCTGTCTGCGACCAAGCCTTTTGACAGATATTATTTCTGTATCAGACGTCAAACTATCTATTATTTCTTCATTGCTACAGTCAAGTTCTATGTTTGTAATGATCCCGTAAGTTATTTAAACTTCCACGGTTTTTGAGATAGCCCTTTTCTTTTCCTTAAATTCTGTGCAGTTAATTAACTTTTGTAAATCTAGATCACTTTCAAATTGTAACATCACTTTAAATTGATTAATATACTATAGGCGTGAAACACGATTAATATTGTTGGCTTGCAATAGTTAAGGTAATTTAAACTGTTTAGGTAGGGCTTCCTTACAAGTGATTGAAACTTCTATTTTTTCTTCGTTGTCTCGAGTAGCCAGGTTACTTAAACTCTTATACCGTTTACCGTTTTTACTAACAACAGTCCAGTTATCATCTATATCATCAATTCGTGTTTGTAAGTTATCATTTGTTTATTGGTCTTCTACGTTTATCTCCATCTCGTCTAATTGTGTATTGTCTTCTCTCTCTTGGGCTGAGGTCTGATTATTGGACTGATTATTATTTGCTAATGGGTTGGGACTCGACATTGTTTACACTTCGCGCGACCACACACTCACACAGGTAGCCGTTATCGCGACGCCAAGCCGACCGAACACGTGCGGCCAGGTGGCGTCACAAAAATAGTTAAAACGAACGAACGAAACATAATTAACTTGTTATTGTACACGTCAATCTCGACCGCTGGACGAACACACACTACTGATATTCTTATAACGAATATCAGCACGTAATTACATGGCAACACCACCACCGCCCTTCCCCGTTTTATCATTACGAATAAGAACAAAGGAGGGTATAGTGAACAGATACAAGAGAAGGTTTCAGAAAGTACTCAGAAATCAGTAGAGCATCTAAATGTGCACAGTTAATGGAAGCCAGAAGGCCAGTAACGGCAAGGAACACTCTGGGCATTGATGTCGGCTATGTTAAGGTTATTGGGATAGTGGGAAATTAAAGAGGAAATCTGGTCACCAAGATTCACAGGAGAGGATGAACCACTCGACGCACTATGCTGGAAGAGGAGAAGATCAGGAGAAAAAGTCACTATCAAAATTATCATCGATCATAGTTCGCAAATAAAATATATACTTAGTAAAATAAAATACAGGAAAATAATTTCAACACAAAAATACACAATGAACAAAATAAATAAATTAAAACAAAATACACAACTAATAAAACCACCTGTATGATGGAAGAGATCTTAATATCATTTTAAACTAATTATAAGTACGCATACCCACATACCATACCATACGCTCTTACAGAGAGGAGGCCTGTGCCCAAGTAGTGGGGACAATAAAAAGGCTGATTTCCTCACGATGTTTTCCTTCACCGTTTTGAGAGCAGTGGTGATGAAATAATTGACCTTTGTGTAAATTAGCTAATTTTAATTAAAGCGCCTGCCTGGGTTTGAACTTAAGGCCTACAACTTGTCAGTCTCGGCCGTTACCACTAGGTCACCACTGCTCATGAAAAGAAGCTTAGAAAAACGCATCCGCTCATGAAATCCAACTTGAAGTCATCGATCTGCAGCTGCTTCGAGATAATGTGTATAATTGTGTCACTTAACGTTTCACCAGGCTTTTCTGGGATACCGTGAAACAGCAAGACTTTTCTTCTCATTACAGTTTCATGCGTGTCCAGACTCAACGACAAGAGTTCAATTGTTTCTTGATATGAAATAGAGTTTTACAGACGAAGGATTTGAAATCAGTGAAGTTCTTTGATAGTGAAGCAAGGTCCGAGTGTGTAGTGCCAGTTCCAGCTGTAGCTCTCAGCAGCTTATCTTCATATTTACTCATGCTGGAGCTAAAGGCTTTTCAAGTTCCTCCATACTATGTACAAGCTTGCTGTCCATGTTGAGATAGAAATTATTCTAGTGTTGTGGTTTATATAGAGAAAAAGTGAAAGGATAATTCGAGGCAAAGGTGGGTTTATAAGTTATTTAGCATACAGGTTTAATGAAAATAATAAATTTTTAATTAAAATTTAAATAAAGATCTTTAAAAGAATGTTTAGTTGTCACGCCTACCCACGTAGGAAAAGAAAGTAGTAGTACCCGCGTAGGAAATAAATTATAATATGTTTTTACAGTTCAAAAAAGTACTAATGATTATAAAATCCATTAAAATAAAATAAAAATATATATGTCGCAATTAAGTCGTAGCCGGCACGCCAGCGCCACCTGGTGACACTCGATGGAGTAGGTGGGTCGCGCGCCATTGGTCGTTTCGGTATTTCACTTCTCGGTTGGCCGGCGGTGCGTGCGGACATCACTGAACGATGGCGCATTCTGCGATTCGTACCTACCTGCCCAGTTATATGTGCCTACCTATCTACTGTAGAATTATTTAGCATCCGACTCTTTTCTTCATCCAATACTACCCACCGAGGCCCACAGTTAAGGGGACCATGAGTACTAGTGATGATGGAGAGGGTCCTTCTCCGTCATATATTATTACACTTACTTAAGCACGTATTTTATTTATAAGGATGTAAATCAGTTTAAACTTATAATCCTTACACAAGGAATCACAATTATTTTGTGGAGTAAGGTTACCCGTAATAAATAAATTAGTTTATTTCTTTAACGTGTCTTTTACAATATTAGTGTGTGTGTCAGTGGCTAGAACTACCCAGGAAGCATGTAGTAATGCTTGTATTGAGTGGTTCTGCTCTTCCCTAGTGTCAATCTACATGTCTTTAGGTGTTTATACAAACTTAACTATTTTATGTAATTATTTTACAAAATGAAAGAAAAGGTAAAAATACTGGTATGATTCTTTGTGTGAGTGTAGTGTGAGTGTATGCATGTGTGTGAGTGTGCTTTAATAATGAAGGTTAGAACATCCTATCTCTCATATAGTCTGTGTGAACTATGAATATAGTCTGTGTGAACTATGCAACTATTAGGAGATTTCTAGCCCTACGATGTAACATCTTGGGATCGGAAAGTACCACTAGAAATCATGAGTACTGTCTAGAGTCTAGAGTTCGTATTTAAATAATGAGTTCTCTGTATCACAGTATCCAAGCGGCTCGAGTTCTCGGACAATTGTTTTTTACATTCATGGAATTTAAGGTTATATATTGAATATTTGTTTTGAAACTTATTATAAAGATGCAGATGCAGGCAGAGTGGGCTAGAAATTGACGCCTGGCAAAAAGAGTTCTACAGGGCGGAGTAGTGGCCACTTTACATTTCCTTCTACCTGTATGAGCCTTATATACGTAAGGTAAGGTTTTATGTAGTTTAAGTACTGAGTTGATTATATAGAGTTTTCTAAGTGACAATATTTTATGAATTAAATATAGTTCATCAGTAGGAAACCTAAATGGCTTAAAGAACATTGTTTTAATAAGCATCTCTGGGCTCTTTCTACTTCAAGGAATTTAATTTTAGTGTCACCACCCCAGATGCTAATTTAATAACACATAACTGATTGTGCCAATGCAATATAAGTACACTTTAGGAGGTCTTGAGTGGTGACATGTCATGTATCACAATATACGGAAAAACTTGAAAAGCAACCATTTTAAGTATAATTTCGTAGAAATAGCTAGGAAACTATGCTGCTACGCTCGTACTACGCTACGTGCTATGCTTTTAATAATTAGCCAGTGCTACGCTCGTAGCCAGGGCTACGCTTGTAGCCAGTGCTACGCTCGTAGCCATTGCTACACTTTTATCCAGTGCTACGCTCGCAGCCAGTGCTAAGCTCGTAGCCAGTGCTACGCTCGTAGCCATTGCTACACTTTTATCCAGTGCTGCGGTCGTAGCCAGTGCTACGCTCGTAGCCAGTGTTACGCTCGTAGCCATTGCTACACTTTTATCCAGTGTTACGCTCGCAGCCAGTGCTAAGCTCGTAGTCATTGCTACACTCGCAATCAGTGCTGGGATGCTACTTTGGATACGAAACATTTTGAGACCTGTTTTAACAACGTAAAAATGCTTTATCCTCTTTGTAACAAACGTGAAGTTGGATTTTTTAATATTTATTTTCTGTGCTATGCTACGATTTTTATTCAATGAGGGCGCCACTGGACCGTTAGTAGACCCTTAAACCTGAACCGGCGCTTTCAAATAAAATAAGACACCTGCTTATACTCGCTTTGGTAACACATTTCTTTGTAACCGACTCTAAAAAAGAGGAGATTATACGATCATTATGTTTTAAGTCGCCTTATCATCTCCACCAGAAAACAAAGGCAAACAAGAAAGCAAACTAAACAAAACTCATCATTTGGGGCTATAGCATTGATGTGCTTGTATCTCCTGAGCCTTTTATCAAGCGGATGGTGCTTTCAAATCACAAAAGTCGACAAACATAAGGGGCTATATTTTGACGAATTAGCCAATATGCAGTTAATCTGGGACGAGTGGAAAATAATCGCCTATTATGACATGGAACTATACTGGGAAGCAACATCCACTTATCAACAATATTATCTATACTTAGACTCCATTTGTTTGATAATAAAAACATTATCTGATAAAATTGCCAGACACTCATGTTACATGTACAGCTCGAACACAACAATCGAGTCTTGCTGCATCAGCAAATAAGCGCTCGTGCCCGTAGACGGCGTGGTCTCATTAACGGTGTCGGGTATCTTGCTAACACATTGTTTGGAGTATTGGACGACCGTTTCGCGGAATAATGCGAAAAGGACATATCACTCGTAAAAAACAATCAGAAACACCTTGCAATGTTATGGAAAAACCAAACATCAGTCATTGAGGCCGAGTACAACTTGTTAAAGAGAACAGAGGACACTTTAGCTAAGCTGAAAAATGTAACGGAACAACATCTCGTAAATTTGGACAAAGCAACAATTTCACTAGCGAAGCACGTGAATGAGCAATCTTACATTACGGAATTCACACTAACAAGCTCTGACAGCCAACAATATTTTAACTCAGCTGAGACACATGCAAGATGCATTACTCCATACGATCACCAGTGTTTACAACGGAAAATTTAACCTTCATCTAATTGACCCACAACAGTTACATGATCAGATGAGCATAATCTCGGGCCAATTAGAAAAAGAAACAACACTCCCTATCGACAATATACAAACAGACATGCAGAGCATCTATCATTTGTTGAAAGTAAAAGCAAAAACAACAAAAAAATACCTGATCTTGGAAATAACAGTTCCTTTAATCAGCAGGGATAGCTACATGCTTTACAACATAATAGACATACCTCAACAAGTCGGCAAAAACATGCTCTCCATCATTCCAATTGAGCAACACGTGGCAATGAATTAACAAAAGGATTCTTATCTACTAGTCTCTCTATCCGACTTAGAACATTGTCATCCTCGTATCTATGCCATCTGAAAACACCAATTTTTAAGTACAAAACAGACACCGACCTTTGTGTTAAAAACACAGACAACGCAACATAGTGCAAAACCAGAATCACCAATTGCCAAAACAGATGGATAAGTTTAACAAAAGCCAACGAATATTTATATTTCTGTTGCGACCAATGTCAGCTGAGAGTCATATGCAACGACCAAGCGATAGCTCTATGGCTCACAGGAATCAATGTTGTAAACATCTGTTTGGTTTTGATCCTTATAATAAATAGTAGCTTATGTTTTCGAAGATAATAATAACAATAATTTGTTTTTTCATTAGTTTTTCAAATTGTATTTTGTGGTAGTAACATTGCTTTGGCGTTATGCTGTTAAGGTGTTATTTACGTAATTTTTAATAAATAAATAAATAAATAATAATTATTGTTAAAATGAATTAATTTTTTTAGGATTTTTGTTTTATATAAAAAGAAATATGTTATAATAAGTCAAAGGAATGTTGTATAAGCGATTCATTTATATTGTTTGGGAATGTCAACACCTGATTTATTGATATATTATTATTGATTAGTGGAATGAATGGTGGGAAAATAAGTGGCTCAATGATTGGACCACGACCCTAACATCACCCGATATCGTGGGCCAATAGGAGAGCGGGTTTCGCCGCGGGGACGTCGGGGGTTTTTGTCTAGGAGCGAGTGCGCAGGCGGCCATTCGCTCCCGGATCGTCGATTGCGACATTCGATTAGAATATTAGTTCTAAGCAGTGTAATGATTATTATTATTTACTTCAGATCAATGAAATCCATATATTGTTTGTAAAAGTCTTAACCTAATGTTAGTAAAAAACCACTCTATATACAAAATTTAAACTACTGACACCTACGTGTGCAGCCGTATCCAATGAGCCAGCATTGGGCTGTCCCACCTATCACACAAAACACTCAGGATGCTGTGGGAGCTAGCACGTATTCTACCGAGAATATAAACGCACCGTTTCCATATTACCTCATCTGTCACGTAGGTCACCGGTGACCACGAACAATAGATTTTCTTTTGTGTCTGTTGTCTGACAGATCAGCCATTAAAATGGCATGAAAGCCATCAACCCTGGCCTCGGTGAACATCCCGGAAGCGCTACAAAAGCGTGGTAGACCCAACAGCATCCTGAATACATTGTTGTACTGGACACGCAGGGCGTTGTATGCCCTCAGCGTATACCTGACCCACAGACTGCACGTGTAAAAAGACTGGCACAATGCTCTGAAAAGGGTTAATTTTATTTGCGTCGTACAATATATAATAATAATAATAATATTCCACAAATATCACACAACGCCATCTAGTCCCAAGCTAAGCAGAGCTTGTGTTATGGGTATCAGCATATTACCTCGAACAGCCATAGACCTGCGTTCCCTTTCTATGTCCAGGTCATCATTCAGGTCATGAGTGACCCAGTGACCCAGGCAATTAAATTTTTTAACTTTAGACAACGGATTATTATTTATGGTCACATCTGGCACGTTAGTGTAACATTTAGTGCCCGCCTTGAA
This sequence comes from Polia nebulosa, assembly GCA_951329385.1. Lineage (NCBI taxonomy): Eukaryota > Metazoa > Arthropoda > Insecta > Lepidoptera > Noctuidae > Polia > Polia nebulosa. The sequence goes on along the minus strand of OX589608.1, from coordinate 3,159,114 downwards.
TACCAATAATTCACATTTTTTTGTATTGTACCTGAGTCCCTGAGTAACCGCGTAGTCTTCACACATTCCAACAAGACGCCTCATTGCGCTTATTGATGGACTCAGCAGTACTATATCGTCAGCGTAACTTATATTGTTAACACAAACTTCGTCAATGTGACAGCCTATACGGGTACTGCTGAGTTCAACAATCAGCTGATTAATATAAAGGAAGGATTATAACATAGTTGTTTGTTCTTAACCTACTTAACAAAACTAAATGAACCGTTTTAGTTTGTTTTTATACAGTCATCTCAGTTAGAATAGACCTTTGAGAATTACGACCGCTAAGGCTACGAGTTTTATACTTCAGAAGTGGAATGTGCACCCAAAACGTAAGTATGTGCCCAAATTGTGTCTCTACTTTGTTTGATGTGATCATAATTACGGATTTTGCCTCTGGATTAACCTGAGAGTCTTAGGATATTGTGTTAATAAGGCTTAACACGCTTTTGTTTTTAGATTTTGTCATCATTTTTTGATAAAACGTTGCCCCACACTAGGAATTGTTCCTGTATCGTGCGTACGTTTACAAACATGTAAACTCACATACATAAGACACCCATACCCGGAACAACTATCTGTAGGCCATACAAGTATTTGTTCTTTGCGGGGATCGAACCTGCGACACGCAGCGCGGCAGTCGAACGCTCAACCACTGCGCCAACCGTGATTAGTACCTATTGTTGAAATGTTGTAATCACATTTTGTTTACCATTTTTATTATTCATTTTTGTAGGTAGACAGTATTTTAGCGAGTGAATACCCGTTCACACTATTCCGTGTTCTTATTATGAAAGACGTGATAACAACAAAAAAAAAAAACAATTTTATTGGCATGTGGTCCAGGTTCGAATGCCGGTTAGTAGTCAAATCGCAAGCTTAAAATCAAATGATTGAGGTGGGTGTCAAGAAACCCTTTAAAACAAAGGTAAAAATGTTGAACGATAGAGTTGCGCTATAGTTTTTCGTAATAGATCTTTTTAAGTTACACAATAAAGTTTGGAACGGCGCTTAACTACCAAGCGCGTCACTCGACACTTCTGATAAGTTGGACCGAGCAGAGCGATGCACTTGACGCCGTATACCGCAATTATCGCTTGCGGGACTTAAGTGTTTATACTTAGAACAAAGGTCTACAGGCCTATGTTTTATTTTTAGAACAGGACGAAAGAATCCATTCTTTATTTATGAAATACCGATTTTGATTGCATAAAAGAAAATATAATGGCGTCTAGCTCAGCAAATATGCTCTACTAAAACGATATATCTGTACCTTATTCTATTTTCCAATGGTATTCAAAGAGAGGATTAAACGGACAATTAGAGTTTTTGTCTGTCAGCAATCAAACTCCTCAGTTACAACTTCAATATACGATACGGCTCTCAAGTTTCTTTACCGTGAGATTTCAGACAATGTCAAAGTCACCGGGTCAACGAAGGCTCGTGACTCCAGCCGCCGTCGGCTGTGAAGTCGAAGCCCCGAGCCAGATATCGAGCTGGGCCGTGAGCGGCTTCAGATGCTGGAGAAGGAACTACGGCGGGAGCGCGACCGTGTACGCGCTGCCGAAGACCTGCACCACGCATCGCGTCGCAGTGACGAGCTGCGAGTGGAGTGCTACTGTGTACGCGCTGCCGAAGACCTGACCCACGCGTCGCGTCGCAGTGACGAGCTGCGAGTGGAGTGCGACCGTGTACGCGCTGCCGAAGACCTACACCACGCATCGCGTCGCAGCGACGAGCTGTGAGTGAGCAACCGTCTCCGCAGCACCTCCACGGCATCGACACGGCGCCGGGACGCCGAGCCACGTGCAGAGCAACGTGCGGAGCGCGGACCACGGCTGCACGACCGCGCAGAACGGATTGAAAGGTCACGTAGTCATTCTTTTTTAAAAAAGATTTGTTTGATATTATTAGGAACTTGAAGGATGGTCTCGCATCACCACCTGTAAACCAACGCGCACCCCAACCACTACAGAAATTCATGAAAATATATTGCCAAACTTTGATTCCTCGTCCAAAAACCAGCGAATGGGCGTATGGTTAAGAAAGGTAAATGAGTGCGTTTCGGTATACGGTTGGGATGAAAGAACCACCACTCACTTTGCAATGCAAAAGTTGCAAGGTCTGGCTAAGACGTGGTACGAAAGTTTACGTACCATCCTATTTACTTGACAAGAAGGGCAAGAGAAGTAATTAAGCGCGTTTCCGTGCGAAAAGAACTACGGTCAGACCTTAGAAGACATAATCAAAAGAAAGAGCAGATATAACGAATCCATAGTAGTGTAGTGTCGCATTGCTTCACTAAGTCTAGTGAAGCAATGCGATATTGTAGGTGGGTCCACGCGGCAGAACGCATAATACATGACTGATTAGGTAGGTAGGAAGACAGTTAAGGCGCTATTAGTTGCCAATGACCTTGAATGTTTAGTTTGCGTGTTCTGCGCTGAGCTCACGTAACGCGTCGTATGTCCACCCAGTAATAGGATTCGCCCATCAAGGAGCACTGTCCGAAATTAGACGGATTATTAATTTATTACACATAAAACAACAGGCATCAAACTGAGACTAAATTATAAATAATCTTTAAAATGGTGAAGGTTTCATAAAAATACGCTTTATAATTTTTACGTGATTCTCAATTTCTTATGCACGTTAGACATAACTTTACAAATTAATTACACTTTGTTATAAAAATATAATTTCAAATATTCTGAGATCAAATTACGACAGAAATTTTCAAGAGTAACATTTTATTTTTAAAGAAATAAGACTATTACTTTAGATGTGATGTTCAATTAAAAACCATTAAAAGTCGTATAATTGCGCCTTAAATCAGTGACAATCAATGCCCGACTGAGCCACGTCAGCGGATGTTACAATTGCAAGGAAAAGGTACATAGTTTCTTTCAGTGCAATAAGCTGTTAGTGAAGTGCACACGTTGTAATAAGATTGGCAACACCACGGAAAAGTGGTATAGTATGTCAAATGATAAAGTAACAAACACTAGTGGTACAGTGCAGAAAACTATGCGAATTGATTTCATTTACACTTATTTTATAAACATAAAGACGCGCATATAGATAATTAATCTGGCCCTTAGTTTATAAAATAGGTTCTTAGAGCTTTTAAGGATTTTGGGAGCGACGCTACCCTGATTAGGGAATCTGCTGCCAGAAAATTAGTGTATCTCACGATACTGTCCCCACATAATTTTGAAAGGATTTGGCAATAGCGTAGTCCAGTCGCTAGGAAATTTGACTCTTGATATGAGTGTCGATGAGGTAGAGGCTAGAGTTGCTTGCTAAGCACTGGCCGACCATCTACTAGAGGTCCCTGTGCTTATGGAACAATCGTTCACCGAGCAATCTCACATAGCAGTCTATGAAGATAGGAGCAAATTGCATTTCTACAATATTGGGAATGAATTACCTTGTTCTGAACTTTCTGGTGACAGTGATGTTTCTGCCGTTAATACACTTGATATTTATGGTCCTGCAACACTTATAGTGGAAACTCAACTCGCGTCCGATGGAGATGTTCTTTTGGAAAAAAAAAGTGTAGCGAGAAAGTCTTATAATCAGTATTTCATCGATGGAGAACTTCATCGTTTAATCAATGGACATAACTAATGTATGGTTGTACTATGTTTAGGTTTTTCCGGATTTCATTCAAGCCAATCTTTTGTCGGGCTGAGAGAGTCTACGTTGTGAATTGAGTTATAAATGAATCGTCAATACAGTCAAAAGTTGGACAGCAATTTGAATGAAAGTCAGGTGCATGTAGGTGGCCCTCACGGCCCCGGCCGCTACCACCGCAGGAGAGGTACTGGGCGTACTGGGCGTAGGACGTCGCGAGACGATTTCCTGCCACCGTAGACCCGGGCCTGCGGACGGCGAGCAGTGGGTAGCTCGCTGTCCGATCAGCACCAGGCCCGTGAGTCAACGGCGCGTAGTGTTCCACGCGCGCCTCAAAGAGATGTAGTCAGCCACCACTGACGGGGCCCATCGTGGCCGGTGCCTGCATGCCTAGGGGTAGCGGATAAATTCTGAAAATGAGTTACCGCACCCCTGGGCACTCAAGCAGGGAAGGAACAGGGGTGGGTTTTAATCAGTAAGAGTTTGACACGCCCTCGCGCTCCACCCAGAGCGGGAGAAGTCATTGGATGATTTCCCACCCCACAAAAAAAAAAAAAAGAAAGTACATGTAGGTGAAGGAGTATCTAAACATGTAAGATGAACTCTTATAAAGATGCTTTAGAAATATCAGCACTATTTCGCCTCCACTTTGAAGGATTTAGAACTTAACTGTCAGCGTCCAGTCATTTATCGCCCATACAGGTTGTCGCACCATGAGCAGGAAAGGTGCGATCTATGGTTGGAGATGTTAGATGCTGGCGTGATACGAGAATCTGTTGCCGAGTATGCTGGCCCTGTCCTACTTGTATGTAAACAAAAGATAGTTCTTCAAGATTGTGTGTAGACTATCGTATGCTGAATTATAATATCGAATATCGTGCTTCATAATCCTCGATCTCGCGTCTGGCTATTATCAGGTGCTGAACTCGGAGCGGAGCAGGCATTCAAAAGGCTGAAAGCGAGTTTGGCTAATAGGCTGGTTTTAGATGTATATGACCCGGCTGCTGAATTAGAGTTACACACAGATGCAAGTAGGATAGGAATCGGTAGAATTCTTCGTCAACGAAAGCGAGACTTCAAAATGTTTCATCCTGTAGCATACTATAGTCGACAGGCTTCTCCTGAAGAGAAGAACTTCCACTCTTATGAGTTAGATACCCTAGCAGCAGTTTGCTCCCTTCGTAAATTTAGAGATAGGTAAAGAGTTCAAGGTTATCACCGATTGCAGCGCATTGCGTTCTACATTTTCAAAGCGGTATTTAATCCCAAGGATAGCACGGTGTTGGCTGACACTACAAGTATTCATTTGTACTGTAGAATATAGGGCTGGAACTAAAATGAGTCATGTTAACGCATTGTCTTGAAATCCTGTCGGACCGTCAAATCTCTCGAGAATTACTTTCCGGCAATAAAGACAATTAGTTTAACCTCGCATACATTCAAGCGATTTTGTTTAGATAAAGGTATAAAACACGTTTTAAACGCGGTAGCTAGCGCCAGGACAAATAGGCAGGTCGAGCGGTACAACCGCACCATTCTCGATTCCCTGAAGGCGTTAAGCATTACACATGCTGAAAAGGCTTGGACAGTCATTTGGGTAACATACAATGGGGGCAACTCCATTAAAAATTTAAAAAATAAACCATAGGAAAGACTAATGACGTAATGTTCGGAACCTGTATGAACAGTAAAATTAATCCCATGCTTAATGATGTCACAGTCCGCTCGTAATGAGGATGATTTACCGACATATGCTACGAAGTTAAGACTAGAATAGATGGAGAACAGGCTAAACAAAAAGATAGGTACGACAGGAATAGAAAACACACGCACCTACAGTGAAGGTGAAAAAAAAAAAAAAACTTATGCCTTTTTCGTAAGACCATACCTTGATAGCAAAGTTCTAGGTATGGACCGTTATGTTGTGACACCGATACCAAGACTAGTCGATACAGAAAGCAGACATCCGGCAACTGTCGCTGCGGACCGCATGAAACCGTGGATCCATGTGACCGCTCGACGCTATAGAGATCGTCAGAAATGATGTTGACGATAGTTTCAATAGTGACGACAATAATACTGGGAATAATTCCATTTGGAATACGAGCACCTGACTTGTTACGTTGTGTTGAATCTAAAAGATTATATTATTTACAGAATATTATTCGTTGTTTCAGATCAAGTACGCGAGAATTGATCGGTTCGTGACTTGATGTAAAAGTGGCAAAGCAAGTCCTTTCGGCTGCCATCACGAGCATTAATCGATCGGCTCGTGCGGGCGTCGCTCGGCAACCTGATTAATCTATCGTTCAGGATATTAGGGCACCCTGATTAATCGATCGTTCAGGGATTTAGTTTGTTCACGACATAAATCGATCGGTCGTGAATTTGCTCTTAGATGTTTTGGTGACCCAATTAATCGATCGTTTGGGTTCACCTTGTTTCGATTCGGAAAATCGATTGCCGGTGGATATCTTTGTTTAATTGTTAATTTGATATAACAGTACTTACAAAATTCCTGTAATGCTGCCGATACTTAACCTCTGAAAGCCGCCATTCGTAAAACGTAACATCCTTCAAGCCCCGCCCGCATACGACAAACCGGATTCAAATTTAATGTCAGTTTGACATTTTTTCTCAGTTATGACAGCATATATTTTGTGTCGGAGGGCACCTGAGACGACCAATAATATGTATGGCCAAGCGTGTAAATGTTGCCACAGCATAAAATACATTGCGTTTTGGTAATAATAGAGGTAATAAACGAGTGAATCGCAAGAATCGCAAAACTCACTGGTGAGTTTCAGTGCTCAACGTGGTTTCGATGAATGAAACTCACCAGTGTGTTTCCGGGCTTTACAGGTTAATTTAAAAAAAAAGTGTTTGAGGTTCAATAGGTAACGCTATTTTGTCTTCACTATTTTGTTTGGTTGTTTTTAGTTGATTAAAACTAATTAGTATGTATCAGTAGTAGTAGTTGTTAATTATTATTTTAATAAATTCAAACAACTGGTAATAGTTAATAATTATTATGGTAATAAGTTCAAGTAAGTAACTGTTCAAAAATCCGATTGTTAGGTTTCCACCTGGAGCCGTGTGCAGGGCCGCACACGATGTCAGGAGGGACTATTGTTAGGTTTTGATCTTTATAATAAATAGTAGCTTATGGTTTCGAAGACAATTATTGTTAAAATGAATTAATTTTGTTAGCATTTTTGTTTTATATAAAAAGAAATATGTTATAATAAGTCAAAGGAATGTTGTATAAGCGATTCATTTATATTGTTTGGGAATGTCAACACCTGATTTATTGATATATTATTATTGATTAGTGGAATGATTAGTGGGAAAATAAGTGGCTCAACGATTGGACCACGACCCTTACATGACCCGATATCGTGGGCCAATGGGAGAGCGGGTTTCGCCGTGGGGACGTCGGGGGTTTTTGTCTAGGAGCGAGTGCGCAGGCGGGCATTCGCTCCCGGATCGTCGAATATTAGTTCTGAGCAGTGTAATGATTATAAAATAGTTGTTTGTTCTTAACCTACTTAATAAAACTAAGTGAACCGTTTAAGTTTGTCTTTATACAGTCATGCCAGTTAGAATAGTTTCCCTTTGAGAATTACGACCGCTAAGGATACGAGTTTTATACATAGAAGAAAACTGCTTAGTAGAAACAGAAGACTTCACAATCCATAGCCACAAAACTCACAGTAACCGAATGGACGTCAAATACAACCTTGACTTCCCGGAAATAGATCCAATCAACCACGTCATTAATATCAGCGTCGACCACGTAGACCTGAATATAACAAACAAAAACAATCAACAGCAACTTCAAGAACTGGACGAGAAGATAAGGATTCTGAAACAGAACGAGGCCCTACCAAACCGTATGTCCACGCATGATGTCCACCATTACACTGTGATATGGTGCTTATGCGTAGTGGTTTTCATAATTACCATGATGATTACATGCCAGCGGAGATGCTATAGCTGCCAGTTAGCTGCTTCGTCTCCAGCGGAGGCGGAAAGCAGGACCAGAGTCGAGCCAGACGTGCGCCACAACATCAACAGTGTCAAGTGTGAGTGCAGTGCGCGAAACACAAACGAGTGTAGTGAACGTGTAATAATGAATGAGCCTAAGTGTAAAAACAAGGGTACAACCCCAGTGCTAATAAAAATCTCATTTGGTGCCTATTTAGAACTCGCATAGTATAATTAGAGGACTCTAAGAATGAATATTGTCAATCATCTTGTAAAACCACCTTACTTATCATCCTCGTCCCTTCCCTTACCCCTCGGCAAGATGTTCGGTGTAATGCCATCGTACACTTCACGTGTTATGACGCACGCGCCTATAAAGCGATGCACTTACCTAACATCAGTTAGTGCATTACACGGACACATCGCGACCGGGTGCATTCAAAACATTCCAAACATTTTAACATTAACATTTCATAGATTTTTACAGAACATTAGATTTAGTATATAGAACATTTTGGTAACAGTTAAATAGACATTTAGTTTATCTCGCAACATAGACTTTCATTTAACAAACTATCCAACACTCGAAGCCCTCGCACCGCACAGATAATGTATTATTGTCTATTTCCAACAGTCTCCCGAAGCTCACGTTGATTGCAGGGAAGTTATCAGGACGGCACTACGGAACAGAAGAGTACCGCCGTCGGCTTTGGATATTATGATAGCTTCCTTGTATGAAAATTCAATTAAACAATATGACATTAAAATTCGACGCTGGGTTAGCTTTTGTTAAACTCAGAATATTGAAATACATGAGGTGTCAATTCCTATGGTAATTTATTTTCTCACTGAATTATTTAATTCTGGTTTACAATACGGATCTTTAAACAGTCATCGTCTCGCTCTGTCTTTGATCTTAGGATCGAGAGTAGGGTCTGATGACCGTGTTACTAGGCTATTTAAAGATTTGTACAGACTTCGTCCTGCAGTCCCCAAATATAATATCACTTGGAACCCTTCAATGGTTTTAGATTCGTTATCAAAATGGTACCCAAACCGAAATTTAAGTTTAGAACAATTTGTAACACTTAAAAATATAATAAGTTAGATTCGTGTAATGGAGCGTTATTTTGCAAGTTGACAGATTGACAGATTGTCGTTTGACGTTTCTTTCTTTTTTCAATTTGATCTGGAGCGAGTCTGCCTCTAAAACTTAATTTATTGGAAAAGACATTTTATAAGGACTTTACCACGTCTCGAGGAGTTAAAGGGACCAGAGTCAAGTTCAAATGCTATAAGCATAAGCATGGAGACGCTGTAAGTACTACTTTGGTATTTTTCTGTTGTGACGCTAAGGTTTAAGCGTGGCATTTATGAGTCTCACCAAGCTTTCTTATTGTTATTGTCGACAGGGTTCCTAGGATTTACTTAAGATCTTTTAGATTAAACTAACTAGAAAATGGTCGGATCTTAAACTCACTTATTTTTGGAAGAACAATGCGGTCTTGGCAATGGGTTCTGAACACACGTCCACGTGTCCAAGGATGATCAGGATTGTATGACCATAGCCTGCTGCGATATTACTTGTGGGATCTACTCTCTGGACCTTTAATCTTCGATATTCGAACGATAGGGTAATAGTGGTTCTTCATAAATTGTAAATTCAACATACAATTTTCTGTATACTGATTATTATCTCGTGTGATGCAGTGTTAACAATAAATGTGAGAAGTGAAGACCGAATCTAAGGACTCTTATTTACAGCAAACATTCCTCAATGCAATGAACCTGTAGATAGGTAATTAGGGTCACATGCTATAAATTATCTAGGACGCTAGCCGGTGGAAGAAAAATTTATCTTTACAAATTGACTAAAAAGACCGTTACTTTGCTCATGCTAATAACTGCACACAGAGTGCAGACGATTGGCGAAGAAGAACATCTTACTATCCATGGTCAACGTATATTAATCAAGATTAACGATTTTATAAAAACATCTCGCCCAGGTTCAACTCAACCTTGTCTTAATATTCCATTTTATAAAGACCGTCCGGAAATATGTCCAGTTGAAGCATTGGTAGCTTATAAAGATAGGACAAAGTCTTTGAGAAACAATGCCAATAGCCTATTCCTTAGTATAAAAAACCACATAAACCGATATCCACAAATACTATCAGCCGGTGGATAAAAGATATGGTATCAATTAGCGAAATTGACTCTTCAATATTTTCTGCTCACTCCACCAGACACGCAGCCACCTCAGCTGCACATAGAGCCGGTGTAAATATTGACACGATATGAAAGACCGCTGGGTGAAGTGGCACCTCCAATGTATTCGTAGAGATTTTCAATGTGAACAATCTTATCAATTTGCTTTATCAATCTTAACCTCTGATGGATGCATTATTTTAGAATGTTATTAAAGTTTAATTAAGTTTTAAATACATAGTTAAAAGATTTTTGTTTGTTTGTTTAGTTATAAAAACAATAATAATACTGTATGATTATTACACTTTTATAATATGTATGGAAGAGTGTTTAAATATTTCACTATCTTTCAAAATCTACAATGTTATCTAATCTCGAAGGACGAAGCAACGAAGTATAATTGGAGATTAAACGAATTTACCTGAAGTGAAGTTCTATCCAAATTATACGAGTTGCTTCGTCCGAAGAGATTAGATAACATTGTAGATTTTGTAAGATACTGAAATATTAAAATACTCTCATTACCCTCGCTTGCGTCGCGAGTAAAAAGACTCAGATGCTAGACTATTTTACTATCGACTAAGTTGATGACAAATGGCGTCTATCGCAGGACCGTGGCGGATGGGGAGGTTGAATACCTCTACCGTCACCACTCGCGATGAGTTATCATCATCAGCCTTTTAATTTCCTACTGCTGCTGCACAGGCCTCTCTATTAGAGGGAGTGAGCCGTAAACCTCCACACGGGCCCAGTGCGTGTTGGTGGATGTCACAAGTCTTCAAATTTTTGGTTCTAGGACATGCCGGTTTCCTCACGAAGTTTCCTTTCACCGTTTTGAGAGCAGTGGTGATGAAATAATTTAGAAAAAGTAAAGCGCCTGCCTCGGTTAGAACTCATGACTTACAACTTGTCCGTCGCGGCCAATACCGCTGGGCCACCACTGCTCCTTAACGCTCGCGATGAAAACCATATATAACTTGGTCAAATAGTCTCCTGAATTAAATCTTGACTTGTGAACGTGTAAATTCTTCTCATCCACATGTTTGTGTGTCACTCATCCACATGTCTCAAACACATGTTTATTTTCAAATACCTAATTTAGGAATCGAGGGATAGTTTTTAGGGTTCCGCACCCGAAGGGTAACCAACGGGACCCTATTACTAAGCCTTCACGATCCGTCCGTCCGTCATGATCCGCAATATGTAGACAATTTAAATTTTCTCTGAGTGTGTATTTCTGTTGTCGTTATAACAACAAATAATAAAATTCGCCAAGGAAAGACGACAGAGGCATTTTACAATTGTCGGGCACAGCTATCATAGGAAAATAGTATCTTCATGCGCGGGCATAAAGTTGTTATTCTTTTGTCTTTAAAAGAAAACGTTTGTAGGGAGTATAGGGTTATAGGGGGTTTGTTGGGGGGGAACTATGTATTTACGTAGAAGGGGCGGTGAAGATGAAGGCGGAGGCACGTAAGCGGCTGTGGTTGGCTGGTATAGATGCAGCGCTGGAGCAGGTAGTGGGGGCTTGCAGCGTGTGCTGTGCGCTGCGCCCCGCACCGCCGCACTCCGTTCTCGCGCCAGTCCGTGCCGCCGCACTCGTTTTACCGTATTCATATAGATTTTATAGGCCCGTTAACGATTACATGTTTTTAATTATTATGAATGCTTCTAACAAATGGGTAGAATGTTACGATATGTCCTCAACTAATAATTCAAAGGCGGTTATAGGTAGATTAGGTATACGATTTTATGTCACGCTTTGGAGTTCCACATACGTTGGTGAGTGAGAACGTCACATCTTTTACATCATTTGAATTTAAGGATTTCTGTAAAATAAAGGGTAAAGATTAGGCATATCTTATCTCCTGTTTGTCATCCGGCTAGTAACTGGCAAGCAGAGAGTTATGTAAAAATTGTTAAAAAGGGACTTCAGAGTGTAATGTTAGAGGGGTGTGACCGTGTGATAAAAAAAACTATTCATGGGAAAATAGCAAAGTTTATACTCGTAATCACTCAAGTAGTCTGTGTATTAAACTTGAAAGCCGGGTTAGGAACAACACAAAAATAGCTGATATCACTCGGGAAACCGTCGCGCTAAAATAGAATGGAACTGAGCATATTGTCTGCCGCAAATCTAACGACCAAGATACCTTTCGAACGGTAGGCTCAGGCAAAGATGGTGAGATGTGCTGGACTCCTTCGTTTGTGTAATTGTATTGATTTTTGGGAGATTTTTTTTTTTAATTTAACAACTTATTTGATTTGGTAAGGGACATTATTATTATAGATATTATGCGAGCAGGTACAAATATGAGGTAGTTTCCCTAGAATACGCGGGAAAGTGCGGGTACCAGCTGGTCCTACTTCCTATTACTTTCGTTTGACCTTCACGCTAGTTACTTTACAAAAGAAATATAAGTTTAATTTGAACAGCATCTTTTTCGAGGCCAACGCCTGCTCGACTGTAGTAAGCAAGTCAACAGTGCATGTAGATTAGTCTCATAGGTAGTTGTAAGGTCTACTATTACGATCGTCTTGATACTTGAATGTTATTTCGCTTCTTCTATCTTTGTTCGCAATCGGGGCAATACAAGCTTGATTATAAGTTACCACACTTAGACTTTCCGTGAAGAATCCCTCGAATTTCCAAACAGCATCTATGTATAAGTAAAATCAAATGTATTCAGGTTCTAATTACGATTATAATGATAAAGAAAATACTATTCTATGTTGAGTAGTTATAATCATCACGTTCTTAAAGTAAATAAACACATTCATATACCTACCTGCTCATGTAACTATCGAATGTAACTGTAAATGGCCCATTGCAAGACAAAGGCAGGTTTTCATAAAGAAGGTGAAAAGAGATGTTGAAGTTTTTAGGGGAGGATTTTATTTCTGGCTTCAATTAACTGGAAAATTTGTATCATCATCATCATCAGCCTTTTGATGACCCCACTGCTGGGGCACAGGCCTCCTCTCTGAGAGAGTGTGGGCCGTAATCCACCACGCGGGCTCAGTGCGGGTTGGTGGATGTCATATGTCTTCGAATTTTTGGTTCTAGGACATGCCAGTTTCCTCACGATGTTTTCCTTCACCGTTTTGAGAGTAGTGGTGATGAGATAATTTACACAAAGTAAAGCGCCTGCCGTGGTTTGAAGTCACAACCAACAACTTGTAAGTCGCGGTAAAATTTGTATAAATAAACTTTAATGCTTTCCCGCGCACTTTTACCTACTCTTATGACATTTTCTGTGTTGATAACAAAACTCAATTAGCAGTCAAAATAATTTAAAAAAAAACGAACAGACATTAATACAACACCACAAACGAAGGAGTCCAGTTCATCCCGTCCTCTGAATCTGAGCTTACCACGATGTCGCTTGCCGTGTACACATTGGGTCGATAAGTCTCTTGGTCGTCAGACATCAGCAGATATGTTCAGTTCCATTCCATTTTAGCGTGGCGAATTCCCGAGTGACATCAGCTGTTTTTTAGGGTTCCGAACATCCGAATATCAAAACGGAACCCTTAAAGAAGTCAAAGTCAAAGTCAAAGTCAAAGTTTTATTTGCAGATAAATATGGTTACAAAAGTTCTTCCAATGCAGTATAATAGTAGCTTAACATATTTAATCATAACATAATGACATGCAAATTTTAGTATACAATTATATCATTTAAATTTGAGAATCACTCGTGCATCTGTCTGGCTGTCCGTCTGTCCGTCTGTAACAACCAATTTACTCCGAATCGACTGGCCTACACAGGTGTATTTCTATGACCCAAAGAAGAGTGAGTAACATAAATAAATTAATTTTGAATAAGGGGGTTACTTTTGGCTAATTTTGAATTTAAAATTAAAAAATAAAGTTTTTTAAACTGTACCATGCGACTTAACAAAGGGAAGAGCGCATAGTGGCAGTCTTAAATATATTTATTTCATTCTTTTAAAATAAATCATTTTTAAGGGATTTAAAAAAATAAACGAAAATTTACCATTCCGCCCTCCTCCCCCCACCCCCTTTTCATCTCCGAAACTACAGTAAAATTCTAAAAAAGATACAGAAAATAGTTCTTTATTTTTTTAGGTTACAGGAAAACCTATAAAAAGACTATAATTATTTATAAAAAAAAATTATTAACTTGGTCTTTGATTAAGCTGAAACTTGCATTACTTATTAAGTGCCCATTGCAATAATAAAGGACTATCAAGCTAGTCTGATGGAGCAGGAAGGTAGCCATAGGATCTCCTCATCCGCACAAGATGGCATCATCGTGTTTGGACTCATTGCATACGTTTTGACAAGTTACGTTAGACTAGGCGATGACTAAGGTCTGATGATGCAACCGAAAGGTGTCCATGGGATCTCCGCAACCAAACAAGATAGCACCATCGCGTCGGTATGGGCTCATTCGATATGTATTGAAAAGTGATTTTTCACTAGGAGGTACCTGGGGTCTAATGGTGGTGCCGGAAAATGGCCATTGGATCTCCGCAGCCAAACAAGATAGTGCCATCGTCTTTCAGCTTATTGGTTATGTATTGAGAAGCGATATTACATTAAGTGTTGGTGGCGCCCAGGGTGGGTCTAATGATATAACCGGTAGGTGACCATAACAATTCCTCAATTAAAAAAGATAGCACTATCGTGTTTTGGTTTGTTGAATTTGTACTGACTAGTGTAATTACACTAGAAGGTAGTCAGGGTCTGATTATGTTACAGAATCTTAAACCACACAACATAGCATCGTCATGTTTAGACAAATTGGATAATTATGTACTTTCTAACAAGTGAAAAATATTTCCAAGCAATTTAAAAAAAATATGTGCTTCTTTCGGAACCCTTTACGCACGAGCCCGACTCGCACTTGGCCGGTTTTTTTTTTGTATTTAGTCTAATGATAGTGTAAGTTACCCGATCGGTAATTTGAAATGAGTATTTGTCAGAATCTACTTCAGCCTGAAATCCTGTCAAACATTTTCATTAAATTAGGGTTTGACACGTTCTTAACTCACGTGAGTGAGGACGGGTAGAATTAACACGTTGACGAGTCAGAAAAATTTTATTTAAGCTTTTCTTGGTCGAATAAGGCATTTTTGGGATGTCTTGCAACTTCTTTGTTTTGTCTTGTCTGGAAAGAGACTATTTGACAGAGTTGTGTAGAGATACCCACCGACGTATTCAATCAACTTCTTTATCCCCCACGGTCATCCTGCGGTGTTCGCTATCCGTCATCAATTTAGTAGATAGTTTTAGTGTGTGGTATTCTGTTGTAGTAGTTTGAGTCTTTTATGTTTTAAACATAATCTACTGTAGGAACGTGTGTTTGTCTTTAAATTCCTCTTAAACGGCTAGACCGATTTTAATAAAATTTTGTGTGTGTTTGATTGTGCAATCTAGTTCGAGAGTTAAGTTATAATGACTGCTTTACCAAGCTGGGAAGCCAACGTTCGGGCAAGAGTCGCAGGACAAGTAAGTATTCAAAGACCAAAAATGCCTGAATTAGGTACAGAAGTATACCTCTCGCGCCCGGTCCTGGTCCAGGCCATGGTACGGAGCGAGAGGGAATGGGAAACAGTCTACTCCTTCTGCAAAGCAGTAATGCTCGCAAAGAAGGAGGCGGAACGGGTGAGTGAGATCCTATGGAGTGGCCCTCACGCCCCAAGCCGCAGCCACCGTGGAAGACGCCCTGGGCGTCAGAGGTCGCAGGACGATCTCCGGGTGCCGTAGAAGCGGGCCTGCGGACGGTGAGTAATGGGCAGCTTGGCGTTGCAGATGTTTGTAAGCCACCACTGACGGGGCTGCATGCCAAGAGGTAGCAGATAAAAATTCGTAACAGAGTTACCGCTCCCCTGGGCACTCAGGCAAGGAAGGGACAGCGGTAGGTTTTAGTCAGTAAGAGTCTGACATGCCCTTCCGCTCCACCCAGATCGGGAGATGTCATAAGATGATTTCCAACACCCAAAAAAAAAAGGTAAATACATAAGTATGATTTTAATTAAAAAGAAAACCTTAAAAGATAAAATATAAAGATTAATAATCTAGTAAGAGACTGTTGCCCGAAGAAAACAAACAAAAAGTGTGTGATAGACGCACGGGCTAGTATCCGTACTCATGGCTCGACGATATTATTCACACGTGAACTCTTACAACTTTTAGGGTGACACACTGACTGGCGGCAAAGGTATGTGGACTTGCTCGTTAGTCTATCAGTCACTTTGAAATACCTGGGTTACAGCTCGGACATGTAAATATACTTAAGCCTTATAGAAAACATATATTTTATGAATGCCTGTTGAATACAGTTAGTTGAATCGAATACAAATCTAGGGGCTAGGTGCACTAGGTAAAGATATACTTAAGGTGATAAAAAAAGTTTAATTAAATGTTTACGAAACTTGAAATGATGGCAATTCAGAAAATGGTCGCCAATAAATGAACACAGGTGTAAGATGTCAGTACGATGACGATGAGTTACAGATTTTTTGTGGAAGAATGACATTAGCTTATACAGTATGTAACAAAAACCCTGTTGTTCCTTCTACCCACGTTTTAAGAATCGGTATACGAACGTAATGAAGCAAGTCATTTATAAGAAACTGTTAAAAAATAATTAAAATAAATATTTAATTATTAATATTTGTAATAATAAACTGATTTCTTACCTCTACAAATTTGCATGAAGCGATTGCAAAACCCGTAGGCTATGTAGCAAAATAAAGATGTACTTGTAAAATCAGATATTCTAAACATTTTATTGAATGTGTCGATTTTAATGGTTATTTGATTTTGACCTCTCGACTAGCCAATGCTTAATTATATTAAATTATAATTTCATCTATGTTGTGTTAGTATGTAAATGTACACATCCTTAAAAGGAACAACAGGGTTTTTGTTACATAATTATTGTATATCAGCCGACGCGACGTTAGATTTAGTTCTATTGAGTAGTACGCAGTGGTGATGGTAGAGGTGAAAGTGAACTCTTCAACGTCTTCGTCGTTCGTCGTTCGTCGTTCTTCAGACAACAGTCGAGGCACACGTTGACTTCACTGCTTTGCTCATGGTAACCGACGGCATATCTACAAAGAGAGCGTAAAAATTAAGGTACGAGAAAACAAAACAAATCTGAGGAGTATTTCCTTCCCCTATATTACAAGTTGTGTCCAGCAACTCGACGACAACTAAAATCATCAAATTTACCGAGGCATTTCCTCCGATGTTGTGACAAGTGAGTCGAATGGAGGTTCTACACCTGGAATATAGGCCTAAGTCACTGGCACCGACTTCTTCAGTACTTACTCTAGAGGAAAATTTCTGATTTTTCTTGACTTGCCTTTTAATGCATTTAAAACTAAAGTTAAATCTAGTCTCTGTTCGAAGGCATACTATTCCATCAATGACTACTTAGAAGATAATAATAGTTGGTCGCTTTGTTGAACGCAAGACAATGTTACACTTGATGTTCTTTCTCCATATTTAGCATATGGTTATGACAGATTATATGAGTTCATATAATAATTGTCCACATTTTAGTGTGATGGCCCTAGTTCATCACTTGTGGCTTCGATTCACAGCCCTTCGATAGTTTCTATCTTTGTTCTTGTAAGCAGGCACACCAGTTATGTATGGAGGCTTCTTTAATTTGGTTTAGTGTTTATGCTTGAGTTTGTTTTTTATGGCATGATTGCGTGTGCTAGCTGGCAAGTGGCGGATTATTTAATTTTATGATTATATTTTAGACGACATATATTTATTTTTCTGTTTTACATAATGTAAATGTTGTTGTTACATAATGTAAATGTTGATTGTTGCATATAATTATATAGATTCAAGTTCTTAAAACTTAACAGACAGATGTGTTGCTGGGGAGTTTGTTGGCCACTTCTTCTTCACAGCTAAAACACTAGGAAGTGGTGACGGGCGGGCGTTTTTTGGGGGACAGTCTTTATGTAGAACTTTGACGTTCAAAAAGTGCTGGTTCTAAGCCTAGTTTGAATAAATGACTTTTGATTTTGATTTTGATGTAATTGTTTGTTATTAAAATAGGTGTAGCCGTAAAAACTTTCACAAATAGTCCTTACTCTTGTATGCGTATAAGAAACATTTGATTAGGAATGCGGGAACATCGCATCTTTCACCCTCGTAATCTGCTGTGCATTGGCAGATTGGCTCGCTCTCCTCATTCAGGGAACAAACACCGTCGTTTAAGCAATACTGATTGCATGCGTTGTCTTTCTTTTCCCCATGGTTATCAGCATTATTGTATCTGAAACAACGAACATGTGGAACAGGACAGTTATTTAATAAACAGAGAAGCTAATAAAAATATGACATAACAAAACTCTGTTAGAGTCAAACTATCTTTCAAAAACTTTTTTTACAAAAAAATAGAATCGGAGGTCGGGTATTTTTTAATTTTTTGTGTTTTTTTTCTGGAAGTCGGTTGTTTTTTTTGTAAAAAAGTTTTTTATTTTTCATTTTTTAATTGTTATTCCCCAGAAGTAAAAACCCCAATAACATGGAACGTGGAATTTAAACATTTGGAGTACACCAAAACGTCATCGAGGTAAACGTATTTTTCGTTTTAGTTCAGTTTCTCGAAAAGCGCTGAAGCAATTTCGATAAAATTTATATGGGACCACTTCGGGAGTGTATTCTTTCGGATAAAAAAAGAATTTTGAAAATCGGTCGGCAGCTGACGGAGAAATCGGCGGACATACATAAAAAAAAAACATACATACAGTCGAACATAGAACCTTCTCTTTTTTTGAAAGTCGGTTAAAAATGGGGCTCACTTTTGGGGTAAAAATTGTAAAATAAAAAAACAAAGCTCTTGAAACTGTTCCGTGCGACATTTCAAATGAAAGGGGACAATGTGAGAGTCTCGAATGTATTTTTTTTATAATTTTAAAATATGTAGTTTTAAAGCTTTAGAAAATAGATAAAAAACTACCATTCCCCCCTCTTATCTCCGAAACCACTGGGCCTAAAATTTTGAAAAAAACTAAAGAAATAGTTTTTTTTAAAATTTTAGGCCCAGTGGTGGTGGTGGGTGGCAGTGGTGGTGGTGGTGGGTAGTGGTTTTAGGCCTTTTACTTAGTTCTTTACTTGTACCTACTCAAATTACAACACTTTTTTTTCTTTTAAACCCGTTGCAGCACATTAGCAATTACTTCCTGTATCGTGGGTGCATTCACAAACATGTAAACTCACTTTCACAAGACACCCAGACCCGGAACAACTATCTGCAGGCCATACAAAATGTTTGTATCGTGCGGGAATCCAACCCGCGACACGCAGCGCAGCAGCCAATCGCTCAGCTGCTGCGCTAACCGTGCACAAAAAAAGGCTGTTTCAAAACTAAAATGTTTTTCATTTATTAAAGGAACTGGTATGTTGGCAACTTTGCGTTCTCCCCGTGCCGCTGAGCCTGTAGTTTAAAGTTCTTTCTACGTATACTAGCTGACCCGACAGACGTTGTTCTGTCTTAGCTATGAACTGTCAAACGCGCGTAGTTTAAATAGTTGATAAGTTTTCTAATTTTTTTCTTTTCTATGAATCTTCTCCTGATAATAACAAATAAAGATTTAGTGAAATCGGTCCAACCATTCACGCGTCCCGGGCCTGCGGACGGCG
Organism: Polia nebulosa; assembly: GCA_951329385.1. NCBI lineage: Eukaryota > Metazoa > Arthropoda > Insecta > Lepidoptera > Noctuidae > Polia > Polia nebulosa. Next base: position 3,139,596 of record OX589608.1, on the reverse strand, counting down.
AGTAGTGGGTAACTCGCCGTCCGATCAGCACCAGGCCCGAGAGTCGACGGCGCATAGTGTTCCACGCGCACCTCAAAGAGTTGTCAGCAATAGGGACTGGCCTGCCACGGCCGATGCCTGCCCGGGGGTGGAGGATAAATTCGAAAGAGTTACCTCGCCCCTGGGCACTCAAGGCAGGGAGGAACAGGGGTGGGTTTTAGTCAGTAAGAGTCTGACACGCCCTTCCGCTCCACCCTAGAGCGGGAGAAGTCATAGGATGATTTCCCACCCCCCCAAAAAAAAAAAACCATTCACGCGTGATGCCGTGACAAGGGGAATAGGGATTCATGTTCATAAATAATATAAATAATATAATATAGATTATCATAGTTCGACCTTTCCCGTCTCTTGCTGCCCTCCCCCAGTGACTCCCAAAGCCGAGGTCTATATCCTACTTCCTACTAATATTATAAATGCGAAAGTTTGTATGTTTGTTTGTTTGTATGTTTGTATGTTTGTATGTTTGGCTGAAGGTATCGCAAAAACGGCTGAAGGGATTACAATGAAATTTTGCACACACGTAGGTCATAACCTGGATTAACACATAGGCTACTTTTTATCCCGGTAAATGACAAGACTTAGCGAAGGCTGAGGTGGAAGTAGAAATCCAAAGTCAGGCTGAACGTGCGCACACGCTCAAAAAGTACTAGGACACCAGAAACATGAGAATTATTTCCAGGGCTGAAATCATGCCTACTAATATTATAAATGCGAAAGTTTGTATGTTTGTTTGTTTGTATGTTTGTATGTTTGTATGTTTGGCTGAAGGTATCGCAAAAACGGCTGAAGGGATTACAATGAAATTTTGCACACACGTAGGTCATAACCTGGATTAACACATAGGCTACTTTTTATCCCGGTAAATGACAAGACTTAGCGAAGGCTGAGGTGGAAGTAGAAATCCAAAGTCAGGCTGAACGTGCGCACACGCTCAAAAAGTACTAGGACACCAGAAACATGAGAATTATTTCCAGGGCTGAAATCATGAGAGATAAAGACTCACAAAGTACCAGGAGACCAGAATCATGAATAGGTGTTTTAGGGGATACAATCCTAAACGGTGTAGATTCACAACCTACCAGGAGATCAGAATCACAAAATATATTCTGAGGCTGGTATTATGAGAGGTACAGATTCACTAATTACCAGGAGAACAGAATGACGAATAAGTTTTCCGAGCAGTACAGATTCACAAAAAAACCAGGACATCAGAATTACAAATGTATACCAAGGCTGGGATTATGAGAGGTAGAGGATTCATAAATTACCAGGAGACCAGAATGATGAAAAAGTGATTTCGGGGCTGGAATCATGAGAGGTATAGATTATAAAACTACCAGGAGACCAGAGTCATGAATCGGTATTTTTGGGATTATAGAATCTTAAGCGGTAAAGATTCACAAAATACCAGGAGACCAGAAACACAAAGAGTGTTCCAGGGCTTTTTGGGACTAGAATCTTAAGCGGTATAGATTCACAAAATACCAGGAGACCAGAAACACAAAGAGTGTTCCGGTGCTGAAATCGTGAGCGGTATAGATTCTCAAACTGCCAGGGGGGTGGAATTCTGAGCGGTTTAGATTCACAACCCACCAGGAGATCAGAATCACAAAACATATTCCGAGGCTGGTATGAAGCCGGTATTGTGAAAGGTACAGATTCACAAATTACCAGGAGAACAGAATCATGAAAAATTGTTTCTGGGGCTGGAATCATGAAAGGTGAGGAGATTTTCAAACTACCAGGAGACCAGAGTCGTGAATCAGTATTTTTGGGGCTAGAATCCTAAGCGGTACAAATTCACAAAATACCCGGAGACCAGAAACACATAGAGTCCCAACCTACCAGGAGATCAGAATCACAAAACATAATCCGAGGCTGGTATTAGGAGAGGTAGAGATTTACAAATCACCAGGAGACCAGAAACATGAGAAGTATTTCCAGGACTGAAATCATGAGCGGTACGCTACTCACAAAGTTCCAGGAGACCAGAATCATGAAGTGGAGAGGTAACATCATGAATAAGTATTTTCGGGGCTGGAATCCTAAGCGGTATAGATTCTTAAACTACCAGGAAAACAGAATCACGAAGAAGAGAAATTTCAGACCTGCACGCGGATGCAACCACAGTTAAACTCTACCAGGGTGCCAAAATCGTGAAAAAGTTAATCCTACTAATATTATAAATGCGAAAGTTTGTATGTTTGTTTGTTTGTATGTTTGGCTGAAAGTATCGCAAAAACGGCTGAAGGGATTTGAATGGAATTTTGCTCACAGGTAGGTCATAGACTGGATTAACACATAGGCTACTTTTTATCCCGGTAAATGACAAGACTTAGCGAAGGCTGAGGTGGAAGTAGAAATCCAAAGTCAGGCTGAACGAGCGGTTTACGCTCACAAAGTACCAGGAGACCAGAAAGATGAAAAGTATTTCCGGGGCTGGAATCATGAGCGGTAAAGTCTCGCAAAGTACCAGGGGACCAGAATCATGAAGAGGTACTTTAAATTACGAGGAGACCAGAAACACAAAATATATTCTGAGGCTTAAAGTTTTTTTTTTTTTAATTATTTGGTTATAAATAGAAGGTAGAGATTCATAAATTACCAGGAGACCAGAGTCATTAATAAGTATTTTTGGGGCTGGAATCCTAAGCGGTATAGATTCATAAAATACCAGGAGACCAGAAATACAAAGAGTGTTCCAGGGCTGAAATCATAAACGGTATAGATTCTCAAACTACCAGTTCACAACCTACTAGGATATCAGAATCACAAAACATATTCTGAGGTTGGTATTAGGAGAGGTAACATCTTGAATAAGTATTTTCGGGGTTGGAATCCTGAGCGGTATACATTCTCAGGCGTATAGACAACCAATAAACAGAATCATGAAGAAGAGAAATTTCAGACCTGCACGCGGATGCAACCACAGGTAAACTCTACCAGGGTGCCAAAATCGTGAAAAAGTTAATCCTACTAATATTATAAATGCGAAAGTTTGTATGTTTGTTTGTTTGTATGTTTGGCTGAAGGTAACGCAAAAACGGCTGAAGGGATTACAATGAAATTTGGCACACACGTAGTCATAACCTGGATTAACACATAGGCTACTTTTTATCCCGGTAAATGACAAGACTTAGCGAAGGCTGAGGTGGAAGTAGAAATCCAAAGTCAGGCTGAACGAGCGCACACGCTCAAAAAGTACTAGGACACCAGAAACATGAGAAGTATTTCCAGGGCTGAAATCATGAGAGATAAAGACTCACAAAGTACCAGGAGACCAGAATCATGAATAGGTGTTTTCGGGGTTACAATCCTAAGCTGTATAGCTTCACATACCACCAGGATACCAGAATCAAGAAGAAGTGTTTCCGGGGCTATAATCCTGAGCGGTATAGATTCACAACCTACCAGGAGATCAGAATCACAAAATATATTCTGAGGATTAAAGATTTTTTTTTTAAATTATTTGGTTATAAATACGACACGTAATGTTCCCCGCTCGCCTCAAGGAAGATATCAGTAATACCTGACGGGGCTGGCAGGGCCGATGCCTGCCTGGGGTCGCGGATAAAACCGCGGCTCTTGGCACTCAGGCAACTGAAGGGACAAGGGTGGGTTTTAGTCTGACAAGCCCTCCCACTCCACCCAGAACGGGAGAAGTCATTGGATGATCAATCCACAAAATCAATGAAAAGGTAGTCCATTGAAAAGAGATGTTCGGCGTGGCAAACATTATTGCTTAGGTGAAATCCGCAAAATTTAATCGCCGTCCAACTTTGCTAAGCCCTACGAATGTAGGAAATTCTGATTTTCATGATTCTAGCCCTAACTATTAAATTTAACACGGTAAGAGTAACAAGATAGGTACCCCGACACACTGAGCGAGTGTGTCTGCGTCCCAACAGTCTTTATGTAGAACTGTGGCGTTCAAAAAAATTCTAACTTTCGGCCTCAATTACACTTTTCACGCGGGCGAAGCCGCGGGCGGAAGCTAGTTTATAATAAGATATTTAGCGAGAAGGTCGGGTTCCTTTTAGAGCACATTCTTGACAGCGCTATGATTATAGCGCCCGTCATAACTGAAAGGGAAACCCACGAAATAGAAAAAAAAACAAGTGGAAGTCCCCACCCCACGCAACGGATAGCTCGTGGGCACTTCCACTTATTTTTTTGCGTGTGTCACAATTATCCGGTAAAATATAATATCAACCTTTGTCACTTGTAAGAAATCTTAATTTTTTATGAACAATAAATTCAACCCCCTTCTATGGAGGATATTAAAGGGGGGCTCCCAAATACACGCTATGTGAAAATTTCAACTGTCTACCTACTACGCATCATAAGATACAGTCCAAAAAAAAACCAAAAACATACAGGTTTCTAGAAACGTGTTTTTTTGTTTTATTTCAGTTTATGTTACGAAACCCGTCGTATGCGAGTCCAACTCGCACTTGGCTGATTTTTTTAAATACAATATGAAAAAGACAATATTATACAACGACAAATGAATACACTAGCGATACTCATAATTATGAACAACTTTAAATAGAGGACCAAACCCGGAAATCGCGAAACAAAAACTGCCCCTTAAATAGTTATGTTTGTATAATTCGACAAAATGTACTGAACGTGAACAGTTGCTTTTATTTAATCTTTTATAGGCTCGCGTTTGACCACTATCTCACCTGGTGGTAAGCGATATGTGGTCGAAGATGAAGTACGCTTGCCTAGAAGTAAGTAAGGAAGTTTTATTGTTGGATTGTCATCTCCACCTTGTATCTGTATGTATATATGTATACAGGGTGGGAAATAGCAAAGGGTCCTGAAGGGAAACCACTTTAAATCAACACGTTCAACCCCCTATAAGCCACACAAAAATTTGAAATTGACAAGAAAACGACTTTTCGTTTTATTTAATTATATTAATAAATATGCATTTTTAACTTACAAAACATTGACATAACCGCGAAAATCTTTATAAATGTGAAGATAACTCATGTCGCCCAACATTGTCCCCCATGGCCTGCTGCGTATGATTATTTGAACTTTCTTCCATTGAAGCCGCGCAGGTTACAGTGTCGCCCACTCCCGCCGAGCATCCCGTCCACGCGCCCCCACTCTAACGCCGCGCGCCGCTAGCTATCTTTGTGCGCGCGCAATTCTCAGTGCCCCGCAGGACGCTAGGGAGAACGCTAGCAGCGCATTTTTTTTCCCGCCAAATCATAAACACGCTACGACTACTAACAAACTAGACTAGCTTCTGCTTGTGATTTCATCCAATAGATTTATATTTTTTTATTACTTAAAATGTGTGACTTTGATGATGCCTTTGAAATAACGGAGGAAGATCTGACACAGCTTCAAAACATTGAAATATCACTGCTGAATAGTAGTTTTCGTATTAGTTCAGATGAAGAAGAAGAGCAAATAGCGCCTACAAGGCAAACACGACGAGTACGTATCATCAGATCGGATAGTGAAGACAGCAATTCAGGATATGGGATCAGTAGGCAAGAAACTTCAAGCGTTACACCTACCACGAGTTCTTGGAGTGAACCAACAGGTAATCAACGCCAAATAATTCCTTTTACCGAGGTTACTGGTGCTCCGCTGCATGTCAGATTATCTATGAATAACAAATCGCCCGTCGATTTTTATTCACTCTTTGTGACTGATGACGTGTTTCAACAAATAGTGCGTAACACAAATCGATATGCTATTCATAACATTACCAATATGCCTGAAGCTACAAGAGGTGCACGTATTAATCAGTGGAGTCCGACTAATATAGAAGAAATAAAAAAAAATGTTTGGTCTAATTTTATTCATGGTTTTAGTGAAATTACCCAGATTGGCACACTATTGGTCTAAAGATAAAATTATCGGGCATCCCTTTCCGAGAACAGTGATGTCCCGAAACCGATTTGAATTACTTTTGAAAATGCTACATTTTTCTGATAAAGATGATGAAAACAAAGAAGACCGACTACATCGAGTACGTCAACTGGTGGATAATTTAAATGAGAACTTCAAAAACAACTATACCCCTGGTGAAGATGAAGATATTTGTAATCACGAGAGCATGGTTCCATTCCGTGGCAGAATAATGTTTAGGCAGTATAATAAACAAAAAAGACACAAGTATGGAATCAAAGAGTTCAAATTATGTACGATTCCTGGGTACACTTATAAGATTAGCATTTACGCAGGAAAAAACGACGATACAAATACAACGCCTACAAACGTAATCATGTCTTTATGCGAAGATTTGCTCAACAAAGGACACACTTTGTATACCGATAATTGGTACACAAGTGTAGATTTGGCACGGCAACTATTAGACAAAGAAAGTCATTTAGTAGGCACCATTCGAAAAAATAGAAGACAGCTTCCCAAACATGTTGTTACTGCTAAGCTCAAAAAAGGCCAGTTTGCTGCAGCCGAAAGCACCGACGGAATAACCATGATGAAATGGAAGGACAAGCGCGATGTGTACGTTCTGTCCACGAAGCATTCGGTACGGTTTCATCATGTAAATAAACGAGGAAATGTGGTATCAAAGCCAAAGATTGTTGTAGACTACAATAGAGTCAAAGGAGCCGTTGATATGGCTGATCAATTAGCTGCTTACTCTACACCACTGCGAAAAACAATAAAGTGGTATAAAAAACTCGCTATTAATTTATTGCTTAATACTACGTTAGTAAATGCTATGATTCTATATAAAAAAGTTACAAATAAACACATTTCTGTAGTAGACTTCAAAAAAGAAATATTACAAGAGTTTTGCTCGAATCCTATGACTGAGATGGATGAGATTCGTGAAAAAAGATCAAAAAGAGGGAAGCACAAACTAGTAAAGAAAGAAGGAAAAAGTAGTATTATTAGAAGAGGGTGCTCTGAATGTTACAGGGAAAAGTAAAGATGCTAGGTAGAAACCAAGCGAAAAATAAAGTAAAAAAAGTAACCACATTCTGTGACGACTGCCCAAATAAACCGTTTCTTTGTTTAGATTGCTTTAATAAAGTACATCGTTCTTTTTAAAATATTTCTTTAATATGATTGTTATTTTGTTACTTTTATTTATTTCTAAAACTAAAATACTGTTTAATTCATATTAACTTACGTAGTAAATATGATAAAAATTCAAACTTTCAATCTGATCAGTGATCTCAAATTATTTTTTAAGATTCACTGTGATTATACTGTACCAATTTCATAAGTTTAACACAATAAAATCGAGTTTGATTAATACTATCATGATTTTTTATTTCATCTTTAAATCGGACATAATTTTTTTCCATAAAATCGTAAAAATAAATCAATAACGCATTACACAAAAAAAATTGTAAGTTAATGCAAGACTATTATCAGAAAAACAAACATAACTTTTTAACAAATAAATATTTTTTGAGTGCTGATATGATTACACTATTCTAGGAGGCCGCGCGGGTCATGCTACGTACAATATTGCCTTGTATTGTTGACCGACAGCCCAGAAGAGACATTTAAACATAGCTCTGACTGTCGGGCACCATTGTCCCCCACGGCCTGAACGGAACATACTGGTGTCGCCCAACATTGTCCGACATGGCCTGAATGGAACTTTATCATTTTATTCCGTGGCGTTGAACGTGTTAAGACAGATTATTTTACTTAAAGTAAACATTCTTTTATTATTAAAAAGAAACAAAACTGCATTCACAGATTTCTTGACAAACTTACCTAAACCGGGAATCGAACCAGTTTTATTGTACGAATCGACAAAATTATTGTTCAGGATAAAATTTCTTTATTAAACATTTGGTCTTAGATCATGAAATCTAGTATTAATTTTATTTTTGTACGGGTAAGGTACATTAAATGATAAACTGTTTTTAAGTTAAATTTGTATATTGATTTAAACACCCGAAATGATAGCTGTTCGACCCGCGGCGAATGAGTCTTTCAGCGATGCTCAAACTACTAAAACGCTTACTCAGCATAAAAATGAAACAATTGATATGTACGGGTTTGCTCGTACAATCATCTATTCTAATATATTATATGAAGGACACGTAACGTTTTATTTTTAAACGTTTCGTCAAAACGATTGTTTCAGAAGGAAATGTGCATGTGGTTGTATGTGTGTGTGTTAAATAAATTAAAAGTAGATTATCACAAAATATTGTACTCGTATTTTTTGCGTTCTGTATCGTCCTCATGTTTTGTTTACGTGACAAAAGAAAAGTACGAGTCCAATATTTTTTGGTAATCTACATACTTACGGACAAACTCGATTTTTTTAGGAAACTGTAAAACTAATCCTATTAAACGATTTCCTTATCTAAGTCTTCAACAAGGTACCTACAAAGAAATAAATTAGCAAGCTTGTACTTCATGGAATGTCTTTAGACTTTAGAAACTTTTTTTTTGTGAGGTGGGAAATCTTCCCATGACTTGTCCCGCTCTGGGTGGAGCGGGAGGGCGTGCCCATACTCTTACTGAATAAAACCCACCCCTGTTCCTTCCTGCCCTTAGTGTCCGGGGGCGAGGTAACTCTGTTTCGAATTTATCCTCAACCCCCGGCAGGCATCGGCCGTGACGGGCCCCGTCCTAATTGCTGACAACTCTTGTTCGGCGCGCGTGGAACACAACGCGCAGTCGACTCTCGGGCCTGGTGCTGATTGGACGGCGAGCTACCCATTACTCGCCGTCTGCAGGCCCGGGTCTACGGTGGTTGGAGATCGTCTCGCGGCGCCGGAAGTCCCAGGCGTCTCCTGAGGCGGGCTGCTGCTGAGAGCGTGAGGGCATTTCTGTTGTTGAGTCTCCCTCACGCGTCCCGCCTCCGCCTTCGCGAGCATTACTGCTTCGCAAAAGGAGGAGACGGCTTCCCATTCCCTCTCGCTCCGTACCATAGCCTGAACCAGGGCAGGGCGCAAGAGGTTGCTGCCGCCTATCGCATCCACGAGGGCACGGCGGGCTCCGCCCAAGCGGGGCAGACCTCCACCGTTTGCTCCACCATGTGTGTCGGGAAAAAAAAGGTGTGTGCGATTCACACACGATAGAAGTGAAACTTCATGTGGGCAAAGATGGGCAAAGATGGTCAAAAGGTGGCCAAAGGTGAGCAAAAGGGTGGCCAAAGGTGAGCAAAAGTTGATCAAAGGTTTGCAATTGGTGGTCAAAGGTGAGCAATAGGTGGTCAAAGGTGAGCGAAAAGTGAGCAATCGGTGGTCAAAGGTGGGCAAAGATGGGCAAATGTGGGCAAAGATGGGCAAAGATGGTCAAAAGGAGGCCAAAGGTGAGCAAAAGTTGGTCAAAGGTGAGCAATCGGTGGTCAAAGGTGGTCAAAGGTGGGAAAAGATTGTCAAAAGGTGGCCGAAGGTGAGCAATAGTTGTCTAAAGTTGATGATCGGTAGCGAAGTGACGGGACCCCAGGCCCCGCGTCGCACGCGCCCTCTCCTCTCGCCGTCATCTGCTCTCTCGCTCTTTTTTATTTGTGTCTCTTACCTGTCGTTTTTTCCGTTGCATCCGGTTTGAAATCACAATGATTCTAAAGAAGTTTCACTTCAAAAAAAGACGTTACAGATCACATAAAATAATTAAAACATGTCTTTTACTTGTTGAAAGTGAAATTCTAGTCTAGGTAACATTGATTAACGCCCTTGTGTACTAAACGTTAGGTTTCATGTATAATATAACTTGTACGACAGACGAGTGTAAAACCAATAACACATTGGTTTTACACTCGTCTGTCGTACAAGTTACCAAAACCATGTTTCTTACAGAAAATGTATCTTTAACATTGACTGTATCGACTAATGAAATAAAATGATAAGTTTTTTTTTAATTTTTAGCTGTTTCAATTCCGGTTTAGGTAAGCTGGTCGAGAAATCTGTGAATGCAGTTTTGTTTTGTTTTAAAAATAAAGGAATGTTTCCTTTCTGTAAAATAGTCTTTAGGAGTCTATGTTTGGCGTGTTGCGGTATGTAAACTCCTAATTAACACTGCTTGGCCGTTTAATCAAAGTCTTTTGTTAACTTAAAATGTCCACGTTTATTACATATAAAACCCGGAAATACAACCTTCCGTGCCGACCACAGCGCAGTAACTGGCCGCCGATCTCATAACATAAATCTCTCTCGCTAACATAAATTTTAGCTTATCAAACGTTCTGCCTTTCGTGCTTACATTGTGTCCCTACAAATCTATCTCAAGGATCTAAAGGGGTTCCCCTTCAGGGCCTATTGATATTTTCCACCCTGTATATAAAATTGAAAGTCCTGTCTGACTGACTGATATATCAACGCACAGTCTAAACCGCTGGTCCTAGAGACATGAAATTTGGAGATTGTGTTCTTTGTGAAGAGTAGGAATCTACACGCTACGTATTTCACATAATCATGTCGATTCTCTATAGTTTCAGCTATACACACGTTTTTTATATTTGTGTACAGCTGCAGTAGTTTATTAGATAAAGCTTTGATTTAGAAGTGGCGCGAGGTGCTGCGCGGAGAAATTCCCGTTCTCTCGGGTGAACGTTCAAGGATAGCGCACGGGCCCCGTACGAACGTGTCAGTGGATAGATTATAGGAAAACCTATAAGGAGGAGGCATTTAGAAAAACCTGAAAAAAGTATGATTTGTTCTGAACCCTTTGCACGCGAGCCTGACTCGCTCTTGGCCGGTTTTTCGACATCATTTCGCATTAGACAGGTGTACGATCAGCGTCTGTATATATATTGATATAACTAGCGTACAGGGAGAAGAATATGTTTTACCTGAGTTTAGTTTCTCCCTCAGCACTGGCAGTACTGGCACAATTGTCTTTACTGGTAGAAACTTCGCATCTTTCACCATCGTAATCTGCTGAGCACTGACAGACTGGTTCATCCTCCTCATTCAGAGAACAGACACCGCTGTTTAAACAATGCTTGTGGCACGTGTTCACTTCGCACCTTTCTCCAGAGTATCCAGCTGTACAACTGAAATAATGAAGATACGAAACAGTCATTCGATTTTCAATTCATTGACTATCGGTCTTTCATTCAATTTGTGTAGTTATAATGTTATAATACATTATTGTTATGTACCTATACTCTTACTTACAATCTTGAATATGTAATTATGAGTACCAAAAACGGTAGTTTTTGACACTTTTGATTACTTCATTGAATACAAAACATTTTGAGTCCTGTTTTAACAACGTAAAAATACTTTATCCTCTGTGTAATAAAAGCGACATAGATTCTATAAGGTGAAAGCTCCAGGGTAGCCCGCGACATTTAAATTATCTTACGTTTCTTGCAATTTGCAGGTCGGTATCAGGTTGTATCTTGGTCAAAATTTGATTCGTGGCCGTAGCAAGTACGTATTTACAGAACTGTCATAATTAAAATCACCAATACAACAGTATTTCATGAAATCATGACAATTAGCATAAATTCTAACTGAGAGAGTTGTATTGATGATGTAGACCTGACACTTTTTTTTTTTGGCTGGGTTGTAAATCATTCAATGACGTCTACCGCTCTGGGTGGAGCGGGAGGGCGTGTCAGCAGACTCTTACTGCCTAAAATCCACCCCTGTTCCTTCCCAGCCTGAGTGCCCAGGGGTGCGGTAACTCATTTTCAGAATTTATGCGCTACCCCTAGGCATTACTTAGTGAAGTTAACGTCCTATGAGAAGTTCAAAGTGATATCTTATGAGTTATGTATTCTTATGGTCGGCGCCCGTACTATTATGTGATCTCTCTTCTCTTGCATTAGTTATGCTTAGCTAACAATATTGACAGATACCGTACTTGACTTGACAAACCACAGAAAAGTATAAAACATTTTCAGCCTTATTTATAAAGATTTGACCAATGAGCGCACGCCGTGGTAGAGTTCGCGCGGTCGAAATCGGAACTAAATGTTTTTATTTTATTTTTCAGAATAGAATTTAGTTGCTTATTACCAATGTGAGATGTCAAATGTGACACATGATATGCGACTAATGTCAGGCTGGCTCGTTTTTTAACTTTGATTGGCAGATTCTTCATTCCAATTTTTTAGGAGCATTTTGAATTTAGAAATCGCTTACATACTCATTATATGGTTAGAAAGTTTTTATAAATAAGGCCCTTTTATAGATCCCACAGCTCATAAAATACTTTTAACATAGAAAGTATTATTGAAACAATAATGTTCACCAGAGAGAGATTCAGTGTTGTCGGTATTCTAACTTGTGATGTCGAAGTTTACAAGTTTCCTTGTGAGAATCATTGATGATGATGACGTGGATGCTTCAGGAGGTGTTAACGTTAGGTATACCTATCTATAAGTTGCTTAAGGCTCTACTAACGGCCAAGTGGCGCCCTATTAAATAAAAAATCGTAGCATAACAAATAAAATAAATATTAAAGAATCCTACGTCACATTTGTTACAAAGAGAAATTAGTAGGTAAAAATACCAAAAATGGCCGTTTCTGGCAAGTTTGCCTTCTAATTTGGATAGGAAATATTCTGAGACCAGTTTTAACAACGTAAAAATACTTTATCCTCCTTGTAACAAACGTGACGTTGGATTCTTTAATATTTATTTTCTATGTTAAGCTACGATGTTTTATCCAATAAGGGTGCCACTTGGCTGGTAGTACACCCTTAACATGCCGTTAGAGGTTATGAGCATTAGGGCCAGCTCCCACTAAGATGCGACGCGACGCTGCGCGGTCTTTAGTTAGCAAGAAAAATTTCTAAAAAAAACACATAAAATCATAAGAGAATTCGAATAAATTCGCGGCGCCTCGTCGCGCAGCGCTTAGCAACTGGTTTCTTTAAGTATCGTGAACTGACCCTAGAAATCTTCACTAGTCCTTTTAATGAGATACTTAAACATGTTTTACCTGCATGTAGGTTGTCCCTCAGCACTGACACTACAATCTCCTTGCAAACAATAGTTCTGACAGATTGAAACTGAAGACTCAGGCTTCGAGTTATTTGGAATCAAATTCTTAAGTGCCTCGCAGCTCTTTGTTCCCTGAATTTGTTCCTGTATTGTGTAATTGGCTGCTATACGGTGACAATACGAACAGTCTGAGCTAGACGTTGAAAATAGTTTTCCTTCCTCATGTTGTGATGGAATCTTCGGTAGTTGCCAGATGCCCACTTGATAGTATTTCTTCCAGTAGATGAAATCTTTTGATACGGCTAATGAATATCCATGAGAGACACTTCTTTCAATAACATGTAATGTTGTTCTGTTTTTTCCATTAAAATGGGCACATTCAATAGATAGCTGATAATTGCCATTTACAATAGCTAACTCCGTCCAGTACATTTTCTGTGTCTGTTGGTCGATGGCCAAGCTTCGTCGGTCATTAACCTCATTGTCTATTAAAACTTCTCTCTCGGAGCCATCAAACCGAGCCCTCTCTATATTATAATTTGTGATCCAGTAAATAAACCTGTAATTTGTATACAACAATCAATATTCACAAAGTTCAAAACGAATTATGCCGAGTCATAATAAAATTAGCGGAACATATAGAAGATATTTTTTTTAAATACAATTCAACTATATCATCTTATATTAATACAAATTTTCTTCTATACATGTAAAACAGAGCATTTAAATTTTGCCAGCAGGGCGCGCTGATAGAGACGCCATTGATTGTAAACATTTTACTTACAAACCAAGCGTGTCACGTTTCACACACCACTACAAGGTCAACACAAATGACGTTTCCTGACAGACCACGAAATGACAACAGTTGATATTTTCATGTTTATACAAGGTTCAAAAGAAAAGTAATAATTATTATCAGGTTCAAACAATTTTATTTAATTCCATTGATTGTTATAACGAGAAATACTAGTGCCTCCTTTGCTTCTTTTAAGTCTTCACTTTTAGATTACTCCCAACGTCGACGCACCCGAAAATTGTTCCTATTCCACTCGATTCGTTTTCTGATCGCTATTTCGTCTGACATCAAAATGCAAAAATCTAATGTCCGCATTGTTTTGTTTTGAATAATTTGCCGTTAATTACTCTGTAGGTAGTAAAACCTGCACTGGCATCGACGCAGAGAGATAAACAGAGTAGTTTCAGCGTTGGAATAGCATTAATAAATAAATGCCGTTTGGTCTCTTTTGCAAGAAACTCGTTTCGAAATGCTCAGAGGAAATCGTCTCGTGTTTTTGAAGAAACTAATTGAGCTTTCCAGTCGCTAACAGCCATCTCGCAAGGTTAATATGAATTATTATCTACACGACGTCACCTCACTGTCGCATTGTATTTGACTGGCGGCTTACAAAGTGGTGAAATAGTGAACTAACATGCAATGGATTGTAACATGTTCCTAGACAAACAGCGCCACCTGCCGCGTTCATTTAGAGCATAATCGGGATACAGATGTACAAAATAATGGTTTATGTTTCAGGACAGTTTTTTTAGGGTTCCGTTCCAGAAGGGTCTAAAGTGAACTTTAATCTACTCAAAACCCTATCCTTAGACCAAAACTAATAATAAATCAAATCTTAAAATCAGTACGAACAACACAATAATAGCAATCACTAATATTATAAATGTGAAAGTGTGAGGATGGATGTGATGACGCAACAGTAATATAGCTTATACATAAAACTAACTTAGAGGCTATAATTTATAGTGAGGAGAAGTACTAACTACATGCGGGCGAAGCCGCTGGCGGAAGCTAGTCAAAGTTAATTTAAACTTAACAGCAATCAATAACCACAAAATTATCCTAAGAAAGCTATCGTTCACGTCCCACTGCTGGGACACAGTCCGTCTCTCTGTGAGAGGGAAAACTAAATACACAAAATAATGCGCGCGCCCAGGTTTGTAAGTAAGTCGGGCCGTAACCACTGAGCCACCACTGCTCACCGTCGCGTCGCCGTCGACCGCTGACATAATAATTATTTTGTAGCGCGAGTTATTTTAATTTTGCGATATCTCGTAAGGTGTTCGTCTAAACTAAACAGTGTAAAAGACAAATTTAGTCTAAATTAGATACTCAAGATGGTTATTATATTTATTTACGTAAGGATTAAAAGTATCATGTTAAAAACACCTTCGCAAATTAAGCATTGTTTTAGACCCAAATTTAAAATCATAAAAATGTTTTTTGTGAGTAAACCATAAAAGATAGACATATGCTACCGCTGACTTTTTTATAGCACTTTTTGAGTGGATATTTTTCACCATACATTAATTTCATGTAACGTAAACTATTTGGGCAGCGCACGCAACAAAAGCTTTAAAAAGTCACGATTTTTTCCGATTTAGTAGACGAATATCATCATAACTTTTAGTATTTCACATGTATTAAAATAATTTGTAACCAAATTCCATCAAAAATAAGAAAGCTTTCAAATGCTATAAGAATTATTTAAATTGTTGCCTTGGTTCGGGAGATTACCCTCCATATTCACAAAAAACTCACAAAATACGCTTTTTCTTTATAGTTTTAATAAGATTAGGTATATTTGGTTCAATTACAAAATAAATAAAAACTATACATAAAAAATCGATCTTATTTATGTTCCGGTAATTTAGTCAGTGTGTTTGATATATCATTAGTAACGTACCCTCCACAGCTGTCCAGCGCGATATCATGGCAGTAGAGATCCAACGTAATTAAAACATTTCCGTCAACTGCTTTGTTAGAAGATGCAGGATTTAATGAAAATGAGTAGATAATACTAGGATTATTAGCCTTCCAAAACAGTGATAGTGTGACCGGGTCGTAGACGACTCTTATGTAGGTGTTTGATTCTCTCGTAACTAAAAGTTGTATTTCCCTGGTTGATAGGTCAAAGCTGGATATTGACACGTTCGGGTCGTTAAAGTCGGCAAACAACACCCTGTAGTGAACTGGATCGTAAGTTACTGAAGTGATACGATTAGCCGACGGAATGTGTTCTGTGTGCGTTACTGTTCCGTTGTAATAAAAATCTAGTTGTTTGTCTTCACCCACGACGATATCTGAAACAAAAAAAAAATTTTTTTTATTCTGATTGTTAAATAGATTTTTACTTTCCTTTTCTTGTCATAGAATACATTGCACATATACAAATGGTTTCCAAATGACTTGCACTCCCATCACTCTACTCGTGAACTACTTTTTTAGGGTTCCGTACCCAAAGGGTAACAAACGGGACCCTATTACTAAGCCTCCGCCAGCCGTCCGTCCGTCCGTCTGTCAGCGGGCTGTATTTCGTGATCCGTACTATGTAGACTAATTGAAAATTTCATTAAATGTATATTTCTGTTGCCGTTATAATAACAAAATCACTACCTTTTAGAAACGTGTTTTTTTTTTGTTCATTTTTTGCTCGATCTTAATAATGGCAACAAATTAGTACGGAACCCTTAATACGCGTGTCCGACTCGCACTCGGCTGGTTTTCTAATTTACTTCTTAGAATGAAAACCAGTTATGTACATCATAACAAAAACAAATTAGAACTTTCAAGAGTTACTCGTACATTGTGTGGGGCTTATCGTTACTAAACCCTTAACCCGAAAATAACCACAAAATCAATGTGATAAATTGTCAAGTGTGATTGGCTGCATGAACTTTCTACCGCCAATTGTATCACTTGACTTGCTTTTTATTTTTGACATGAAGATAAATTTCTTTTCAGAAACCGGGGGTAAGATATATAGTTATCACAGTCCTCCAGTGCGAATTTAGAGACTAGGTGTGAGCGCAAACACTGGTGCCACTCTGTGCTCGGGATCACTCTCATAGTTCGATGGGACGACAATTCGACTCGACCGGGGAGAGATCAGGTGCAGCACCGACGGCTTAACGTGCTTTCTGAGCATGGGTTTGTTACACCGCAAACCTCTAACCTCCGAGAAGCCTCTTAGAAATTCCTAATGGAAAAGCCCAGTAAAACATTGACGGAAATCGAAGCCTGGACCGCACGCTCGGTGTTGATGTTGTTTGGTGATAATGCAAACATTTTGCAGTATTTAGGCAGATTCCCAATATGTATTTAAAGTAATGCTTTGACTTGGCAACTGGATGTCCGAATCACAGAATCGAGTTAGATTTCTATCGATTAGCAAAGTACGATGTAACATCCTCGTATGTGTCACATTGCCAACTCCTCATTGATTTAATAAACACTTCGAGGCGGAAGATATTTGATTTATCAATCCAACAATTAACTTATTTCTTTTTATCCGAATTTTAAACGTTTTAACCTCCGTCAACATTATTTATAAACATAATTTAAATAAAAATAAAATCCCACTCCTACTACAAAATTACTGATTGAACAGCAAAATAGTTACCTCAAAATATTATTATTTTTGCAACAATTTGAGTTCGTAACGCATCGTTATTAATTGAAAAGGAGTGATGCTGACACTGGAGATAGTGGAAAGGAAATATTATATTTATCCCGTACCGTTGCCTAGGCATTCGACACAATGCCGAATGTTCAGCCGGAAATGTGCTAACAACAGTCGTAAGTAAGACGGTTGACGGAGCCTCGAAGTTTAAGATGTGTCTGCAGGGTTTGACTGGCCTGTTGGTCTAGTGGTTAGTGACCCTGACTGCTATGACGGAGGTCGTGGGTTCGATTCCCACCCAGGACAAATGTTTGTGTAATGAGCACGATCATTTGTTCTGTGTCTGGGTGTAATTTATCTATAATATGTATGTATTTAGAAATATATAAGTATGTTTATCAGTTGTCTAGTACCCATAACACAAGCTCTGCTTAGCTTGGGACTAGATGGCGTTGTGTGATAGTTGTGAAATATTATTATTATTTCGTTTATTAATTTTTTAAACATATTAAATACATTTTTAAATATTTCTTAAAAAAGAATATATAAAAAACATTTAAAAATATAAAAAATAGTAGCCCACCGGTATCGGGAACAGGGTCCAAGCTACCGGCGGTCAGGGCTCCAGAGAGAGGAACCGCCTGACAATGCGAGCCGTGTCCAGAAGTACTGCTTTCTGAATCAAGCCCTTGATCCAGCCGCCTAACGAGAGCCTCCTGAGGTGTTGATCGAGGCTCGTGGCTATTAAGCCATTGGCTGACACGACTATCGGTACAATGATCGCTGAGTCCACATCCCACATGTCGACAACCTCGCGAGCCAAGTCAATATACTTGATTTGTTTATCTTTCTCGGCTTTCACGAGGTTCTCGTCATGTGGGACGGTAATGTCAACAATCATTGCACGCCTCTCGATTCGGTCCACCACCACTATATCAGGCTTATTGGCTACAATAGTCCTGTCAGTGATGATAGACCGATCCCAGTACAATGAGATATGACCATTATCGAGAACTGGGTCGGGCGCATATCTGTAGTACGGCACTTCCGATTCCACAAGAGAGTACTTCAGAGCAAGTTGCTGATGGATAATCCTGGCTACAAGGTTGTGCCTATGCAAGTATTCACCGTTAGCTAGACGAGAACAACCAGAGATTATGTGGCGGATTGATTCTCCCGGACGATGACATGCCCGACATATGTCAACCGTGCCGTCCTTCACAATAAATCTCCGGTAGTTTTTCGTCATGATAACTTCGTCCATAATTGCACAGACAAAACCTTCGGTTTCCCCAAAGAGGTCACCGACACGCAGCCAGGCTACGGACGCTAGTTGGTCTACATCGGGCCCATGTAGGGCCCGGAAAAAGCGTCCGTGCAGTTCCTTACTCTGCCATACTTCTCTGCGATCGTTAGTGTCAAGCACTAGAGGTTTGCGCCAGTTCTCGTTAGCCAAGGAGAGTGGAGTAAGGCCCCTGTCTACTGCCACTACATCTCGATGCATACCCACGTCAGCAGCTAGGAAATATTCCCTTAGACTGCATACCTCGCGGTTGTGGAGGGTCTTAGCATTTAAAAAGCCTCGGCCTCCACACTTCCGCGGGATATACAGTCTCATCACCGACGAACGTGGGTGATGCATTCGAAATGCAGTCAGCAGTGTACGAACACGCCTATCCAGGGCGTCAAGTTCTGTTTGAGTCCATTTGAGTACACCGAAAGAGTACATCAATACCGGCATGACCCAACCGTTGAAGGCGCGCACCTTGTTTCCGCCTGATAGAAGGCTATTAAATACCTTCTTCAGGCGGCCAAAGAAGCGCTCCTTCAACGATTGCTTCATGTCAGCAACATTGATACCTAACGCTTCCGACATACCCAAATACTTATAGGTTTCGGTTGGAGAGAGGGATCTCAGGTTTATGAAATCCGAGAGTTGAGTTCCCACGGATTCCACAATCTCCCCTCGCTTTACATGCATGAACGCACATTTGTCTACACCAAACTCCATCCTGATGGCACTACTGAAGGTTTCAGTTACCTTCAGTAGCTCCATCAGTTGCAGATTGTTGGGGGCAAAGAGTTTCAAGTCATCCATGTAAAGGAGGTGAGATATAACCTGACCATCTCTCTTCAACCGATAGCCTAGCCCTGAATTCTCCAGCAGTGTGCTTAGAGGATTCAAAGCTAGGCAAAACCAAAGCGGACTCAAACTATCACCCTGGAATATACCCCGCTCGATCCTTATCGGTTCACTATTCCTCTGGATTTGTCGACATCCTGGATAGCGAAGGACCGTCCTCCATTGCCCCATACATGACATCAGGAAGGTGCGTATCGTTGCATCAACTTTATACAATTCTAGCACCCTCATGAGCCATGTATGAGGAACTGAGTCATAGGCCTTCTTATAGTCTATCCAACATGTCGACAGATCCTTTCGGAAGCGCCGAACCTGTTGGCTAATGGTCATATCTATGAGGAGAAGCTCCTTAGTACCGCGGGACCCATTCCTACATCCATTTTGAGAGGCAGACATGATACAGTTACTATTTATATGTGTATTAATCTTAGCTCTCAAAATGGATGTAAGAACCTTATAGACCGTCGGTAAGCACGTGATCGGTCTATAATTTTTAGGTTCCGCAGTACTACCTGATTTATGGAGCAGGTGGGTTATTCCTGTAGTTAGAAATTGGGGTAGCGACCCTGACTCTAAGGCAGACTGGATCTGAGATGCCAAGCGGGTATGCGACCTTGTTAACCATTTTATCCAGAAGTTGTGCAGCCCGTCCGGCCCTGGAGATTTCCAGTTAGCTAACGGACGGACTGCACGAGCTACATCTTGGGGGCTGATGATAATTGCCCCCATTTCTGGTATTGGATCGCACGCGCGCTCAACATCCCGAATCCAATCACCCTCGGTATGACAGACAGGCACCGACCAGATGCTGCGCCAGAACGAGTATATGGCGTCATCATCCGGCAGGTGCGTATTAGTCACACCTTGGTCCGGTCGCTCCCAATCCCTATACACCCACCTTTCATTACTTCGGAATGTGCGATTCTGGGTGTATCGTTCCACTCGCCGCTTATACCTGCGAATACGGTTTGCCCATGCATATACTTTCTGCTTCAGGAAGTCGATGCGCTCTGTGACACGGGACATATAGTCTCGGGAGCTGACATCAGTCCCCGAAAACGCCCGTCTCACAAAGCGCATCACTCTTGGGCGAGTGTTGCCCTCCCTGAAACAGATTAGTTTGCCTATGAGTGCTCTGGCCCCACCAATACGACGCTCGATCCTGCACTGCCAAGCCGGCACGGCTGGCTTCGGTCGTGTAGCTCTGTCATTAGGAAATTTGACGTGAGCTACACGACATGCCGCTACAGCCGCGCAGTACAGTATCGAGTGTGTATCGGTGAGGTCTTCGCAGTCATCAAAATAATTTGACAACTGCGAATCCAGAGCAGCCACCAGCGCCCTATTTTTGTTATGCATGGGCAAACGAGGTAAGCGTGGCCTAAGTTCGAGCGGCATGCTGCGATATTCCCGAATAGCACACTCCAAAGCACTCCTCAATTCGTCATTGCAATGGGTACTTACGTTTGTAACCACGTCATTACACTCCTCGTCAGCGTGGCTGGAGATATGGTTGGATGGTGGTACCAACACTGGTACCACAGTCTGCGACGGAGGGGCAATGACATGGCTACCCATCTCAGATCGGAGGCGATCAAGTACAGTATCATCCAACATATGATTACGCTGGATGACCCGCACCTGATCCGAAAGTCGTTGGGCCGAAACGTTGACGGCTGGCTCAAGCACCTGGAACAGAGAGAGCATCCGAACACGGTACGCGGTCAGGTTGTTACCTCCCTCTGTAGCCCCATAGTATGAGCGCATGACGTTTTCATTGATGGATTGCGTCCATCGCATGCGCTGCACACTTCCGCCGGGAGCTGGGACCCTATCAGAGGCCGGTGGGCCTCGAGGTCCTAAGCCGCTCGGCGGCCGGCGTCCTCCCCGTCGACGCGCAGGTGGTGGTGTCGTCGGCGGAGTGGTGTATTCGTCGCTCGAGCTCGACGCAACTGCAGCGGCCGGAATCACTGGACTCACGGCAGGCGCGGGTCCCGGCGGCTGCGAGGCGGAGCTGAGCGACGAACCCGAAGATGTTGGTTGTGCTTTTTGGCAACGTGCCCGGCTTCTTGTCAGCATTTTTCTGTTCGGTACATTATGTTATCTGCATGTTGTTGTTTGGATTTTCGGTATATGGTTATTGCTTTGATTTCTTATTTTTTTTTTCTGGTTCGTTTTTGTTGTTTGGACATTATTTTTCGTTTATTTTTATGAATATTAGATAAAAATATCGGATGAAAAAATTTTCGTTCAGTCAACTTGACAGCCGGGCCACAGATTATTATTATTATTATGATGTTTTTAAACTTCGTTTTTCTCAGGTTAAAACCTGGTATTTGCTAGAATCTCACGGGTGTGAACCAAGGTGAGATCCTAGTTATTTCTTTCAGATGGTAAATTGCTTTGTACTGCAGTGACATTGTTATCTAAATCTAGTTGTAAAAATTTTCTAACTATTCGGCAAGTGTTTAATATGGCAGCTTTTTGTAGTGTTAGGTATGTGTATTTGGATAGATTGAGTACATTAAAACTATTAAATATTTGTTTCGGAATAACACCAGTTGTTGATACTACTATTGGAACTATTGTGACTCTATTCATTTTCCAAACTCTCGTGATTTCCTCTTGTAACTCTGTGTACTTCCTAATTTTTTCTGTGATGGTTTTTTGTACATTGTTAGTGTTTGGGACTGCTATATCTATTATGTACGTGTGTTTGTTTTCTTTATCCACAAATGTAATATCGGGTCTATTGTTATAAATAGTGTGATCTGTAATTATAGTGCGATCATAATATATTTTGTAAGATTCATTTTCTAAAACTGCTTTTGGTGAATATTTATAATATGGTGTGTATGGATCCTGCGTGAGTTTAAATTTAGTGGCGAGTTTTTGGTGTATGATGTTAGCAAGTTGATTATGTCGATGAGTATAGTCGTTCTGTGTTAGTGTCATACAAGCTCCTGTGATATGCTGTATTGTTTCAGGTTTGCTGTGACATTTTCTGCATAAATCACTTCTTACTGTACTATCTTTTATTATAAACTTTCTATAATTTTTTGTGTTAATGACTTGGTCTTGAATGGCTAGCATAAATCCTTCTGTTTCTGGGAACAGTCCACTTAATTCAAGCCATTTGTTGGAAGCTTCCTTATCTATGTGTGTTTGGTATAAATCATTAGGATGTCTGCCGTGTAGTTCTTTCTGTCTCCATTTTCTATTTATCTCTTCTATATGTCTTGCTTTATCTATTGTTTCAATATTATCTTCGCTAAGGTCTAGCGGTGTATATTTTTTATCTATATCTACGATTGTTTTGTGTAATTTACTGGTATTTTTCTTCCTAATAAAAAATTGTTTTAGGTTTATGATTTGTCTTTTGTGTAAATGTGATATTTCAATTAATCCTCTGCCCCCTTCTTTTCTGGACAAAATTACTCTTTCGATTGCTGACTTAGGGTGGTGATATCTATGTTGTGTAAGAATTGTCCTAGTTTTAGTTTCGAGTACATGTAATTCTGTTTTGGACCATTTTATGACGCCGAAAGAGTAAGTTAGTATAGGTATAGCATACGTATTTATAGCTTTAAACAAATTTTTACTGGCTAGGTACATTTTACATAATGAATGAATTCTTTTATAATATTCTTGTTTTAGTTTATCTTTAATAGTTTTGTGTTCTAATAGTCGCGCTTGGTTGTACCCTAAGTATTTATAGAGTTCTTCATTTCTCATTGCTTCTATTACTTCTTCCGAATCTGTTGAGTAATTTCCTTCCACAATCTTTCCCTTTTCTATATTAAGTTTCCGGCATTTGTCTAGTCCAAAATCCATTCTAATATCTTTCGAAAATGCTGTTGTTATGTCCAATAAACCATGTAAATCTTTATTTCTGTTAGCGTATAACTTTAAATCATCCATATAAAGTAAATGTGTTATTTGATGTAATAGAGATCTATTGTTCTTGATGTCAAAACCTAGTCTAGATTCAGTTAATGCGCGAGAGAGTGGATTTAGGGCCAGACAAAACCATAGAGGGCTTAGCGAGTCCCCTTGAAATATACCCTTTTTAATTTCTATTCCGTCTATGGTTAAGTTTGTGGTTGGTGTTTGTAGTTTAAGTGTAGTTTTCCAAGATCCCATGGTGTTTTTAAGAAAATTTATTAGTAATGGGTTGATTTTATAAATATTTAGCACTTCAATTAACCATGAATGGGGTACACTGTCAAAAGCTTTTTTGTAGTCGATGTATGCTATGTATAAGTTTTTTCTTGCTTTCTGAACGTGTTTTAAAAGGGTTGAATCAATAATTAATTGTTCCTTGCAACCCATATGCCCTCGTCTACAACCTTTCTGTTCTTCAGTTAAAATGTTGTACTTTTCAGTGTGTTTAATAATTTTATTAGTAATGCAAGATGTGATGATTTTGTACATAGTTGGGAGACAAGTTATTGGTCTATATTGTGAGGGATCCTGGGTTCTGCTAGATTTTGGGATCATGTATGTGATTCCTTTAGTGAGAAATTCTGGCAGATTTTGATTACCTTTTAAAATGTCATTGATTTGTTCCGCTAATGTTCTATGTAGTGCATGTAGTCTTTTTATCCAGAAATTATGTATACCATCTATTCCTGCGGCTTTCCAGTTATGCGTTCTATTTATAATTGTATTTATTTCAAGTGTATCTATATCTTCAAATGGCATTTCTTCAATTGTCTCTGATCTATCTATTTCTTCTTTTATCCATCCAGCTTCTTTATTATGTTCAGCGCTGTCTGACCAGATTTTTTCCCAGAAATCTTTTAGGGTATCTGGTGATGGAGGATTTATGACTGTGGTATCGTTACCTTTAAGCTTTCTATAGAATTGTTTCTCGCTTATTGTAAAAAGTCTATTGTTATTCTTTCTTTCTTTGGCTTTCTTGTATCTTGCTAACCTATGACTTTTAACTAGAAGTTTTTGTTTTAATGTGTCTAGGTGATCTTCTATTCTTTTATTAAAATTTTCATGTGAGCTGTGGTGTTTAGTTCTTGCAATAATTTGTTTTACTTTATTTTCAAGTTTTGTTGACGTGTTACCATTTTTAAATTGTGTTAATCTATTAATGTCTTTTCTTAGTAGATCTATGTCCATTTCTAATCTTTCTTGCCACGGTGGCTTGTTCGTTACTTTAGTTTTACAAGTAGACCTATCCATATTAATTTTTATTATTATTATTATTATTATTATATTATTATTATTATTATTAAAACAACCTAATACGAAGGTAATGACGGGGGCTAAGTTTGCTCACTGTAGCCCCCGTCATCCCCTTCGAACCTAACCTTTCCGGGGTACCCTTTCTTTTTTTTTGTGGGGTGGAAAATCATCCAATGACATCTCCCGCTCTAGGGTGGAGCGGGAGGGCGTATCAGACTCTTACTGACTAAAACCCACCCCTATTCCTTCCCTGCCCTGAATGCCCAGGGGCGAGGTAACTCTGTTTCGAATTTATCCTAAACCCCTGAGCAGGCATCGGCCATGACGGGTCCCGTCATGGTTTGCTGACAACTCTTTGTGGCTCGCGTGTATTTGATTTACAATAATTATTTTGAAATAAATAAATATTGAATTGATGTAAATCAAGTGACGGGTGATAAGTTTTTTGATTTGAATTTAAAAATAAGTCTTTATTAAACAACTAGCTTCTCTCAGCGGCTTCTTCCGCGTGGAAGTCGGTAATTACCCTACGGGAACATACTCCCGGGACGAAAAGTGTCCTTTGTCTTATTCCGGGACATTGTCTACCCGTGTGCCGTGTGTGTGTGTGTGTAGTTTCATCTAAATCCATTCAACTGTGACGGTCGTAAAGACGTAACAAGCATACAGACAGACGGGCAGACAGAGTTACTTTCGCATTTATAATACTATTATTGACTAGATACGTGTATCCTTTATTGCATTATATACAGGGTGTAAGGTACATGAACGCACATACGTGTACTAGTGATTCAGTACATGATTCTGGACCCCCTAGCGTTGGAATTTTTCGTCGGCTTTTTCCTAATTTTTGAAAAAAATATTTTTTTTTTTT
This sequence comes from Polia nebulosa, assembly GCA_951329385.1. Taxonomy (NCBI): domain Eukaryota; kingdom Metazoa; phylum Arthropoda; class Insecta; order Lepidoptera; family Noctuidae; genus Polia; species Polia nebulosa. Next base: position 3,114,054 of record OX589608.1, on the reverse strand, counting down.
TTCACTATAAACTGTAATAAATCGTTATACCTATCTACCCCCGAGACATTTTAAATGAATAACTTATGAATTAAATTTATAATTATTGTTAATTAATTATTAAAAAAAAAAAAAAAAATTTAAAAAAAAAAAAATTTTTTTTCAAAAATTAGGAAAAGGCCGACGAAAAATTCCAACGATAGGGGGTCCAGAATCATGTACTGAATCACTAGTACACGTATGTGCGTTCATGTACCTTACAACCTGTATAAGAATTAGTAAGATTCCTTAATCTTTATTATGCCCTTATATGCACATACGTGCTATACAAAATACAAAATTACAGTAGTTATATTTAGTTGCTAATAAAATATTTTTGAAAAGGGCTGGTTAAGCCCTTTGTCGACAGCTTCCACTACTTCATCTCTATTTTGTAGTAGAACTTGTGAATTATTACAGGTATGTATGATTGCAACTCGAGCATATAACGGAGCCTACTTAACTGGGGCGCTCGTACGCTAAAACTATTCCTTACACAAACAACAGGCCAAGTGTGTGTCGGACCTCACACATTTAGGGTTCTGTACCACGGGCCTGCGGACGGCGAGTAGTGGGTAGCTCGTCGTCGTACCAGGCCCGTGAGTCAACGGCGCGTAGTGTTCTGTACCACGGGCCTGCGGACGGCGAGTAGTGGGTAGCTCGTCGTCGCACCAGGCCCGTGAGTCAACGGCGCGTAGTGTGCTGTACCACGGGCCTGCGGACGGCGAGTAGTGGGTAGCTCGTCGTCGCACCAGACCCGTGAGTCAACGGCGCGTAGTGTTCTGTATCACGGGCCTGCGGACGGCGAGTAGTGGGTAGCTCGTCGTCGCACCAGGCCCGTGAGTCAACGGCGCGTAGTGTTCCTCGCGCGGCTCAAAGATAATGTGTCAGCCACCACTGACGGGACCCATTATAGCCGGTGCCTGCATGTAAATTCGTAACAGAGTTACAGTTCCCCTAGGCACTCAGGCAAGCAAGGAACAGGGGTGGGTTTTAGTCAGTAATAGTCTGACACGCCCTCCCGCTCTACCCAGAGCGGAAGATTTCATTGGATGATTTTCCAACCCAAAAGAAAAGAAAAAAAAAAGGAAGGGGTTCCGTACCAAATGAGGGTATTATCAAAGAATAAATCTGATTTATCAATGTATTCGTATTTGTTAGTAATATATATGTTGTTAAAAACATTGTCAGCACATTTCAAGTTCATAAATCGTTGTATTGATGATTTTAATGATTACAGTTTATAAATACATACTTGCTACGGCCGCGAATCAAATTTTGACCAAGATACAATCTGACACTGACTTTCAAATTGCAAAAAACGTAAGAAAATTTGAATTTCACGGGCTACCCTGGAACATCCACCTTAAATGTTTTTTTTTTGGCGGGGTTGGAAATCATCCAATGACATCTCCCGTTCTGGGTGGTGCGGGAAGGCATGTCAGACTCTTACTGACTAAACCCACCCCTGTTCCTTCCCTGCCTGAGTGCCCAGGGGAGCGGTTACTCTGTTACGAATTTATCCGGTACCATCTCCGGTACGGATTAGTCTTTCAAAATCACTGAGGGGTTTTTTTTTTTTTTTTTTGGGGGGTTGGAAATCATCCTATGACTTCTTCCGCTCTAGGGTGGAGTGAAAGGGCGTGTCAGACTCTTACTGACTAAAACCCACCCCTGTTCCTCCCTGCCTTGAGTGCCCAGGGGCGAGGTAACTCTTTCGAATTTATCCTCCACCCCCGGGCAGGCATCGGCCGTGGCAGGCCCCGTCCCTATTGCTGACAACTCTTTGAGGCGCGCGTGGAACACTACGCGCCGTCGACTCTCGGGCCTGGTGCTGATCGGGCGGCGAGTTACCCACTACTCGTCGTCCGCAGGCCCGGGTCTACGGTGGCCGGAGATCGTCTCGCGGCCCCTGGCGTCTCCTGCGGCGGTCGCGGCTGGGGGCGCTAGGGCGACTCGGCTGTTGTTGAGTCTCCCTAACGTATGCCGCCTCCCTCTTCGCGAGCATTACTGCTTCGCAGAAGGAGGAGACGGCCTCCCATTCCCTCTCGCTCCGTACCATGGCCTGAACCAGGGCACGGCGCGAGAGGTCGCTGTCGCCTATCGCATCCATGAGGACTCGGCTGTGTTCTGCCCAAGCGGGTCCAGACTATTTTGCATTTCAGGCCTCATCAAAATTTACATAACGACAGTCCCCCAAAACGCTCGGGGACTAGTAAGAAATGTATAAAAAGCATCTCAAATCAATAGTTATAAGATGGCTATACTTCTGCATGTTATTGTACAACATTTTTTTTGGTTGCATCTTATAGAATACTTCAAAATCAACTAACAAATATGCAAATTAGGTCCTACTTTTCAACATACCCACATTTAAAGCGCTATTAAATGCCAATGGCCTTGAGTGGTTAGCTTGTGTGTTCTGTGCTGAGCTCACTTAACGCGTCGTGCGTCCACCCAGTAATAGGACTCGCCCATCAAGGAGCGCTGTCCAGAATTAGAAGCGTTATTAATTTACAATACACAGAACAACAGGTAATGTACTAAAATTATACGTATACGTATACTTAACTACAAATATATTTTTTTAATGGTGAAGGTGTCACAAATCATCATTGTCCTGCCCTTATCCCAATTTATTTGGGGTCGGCGCAACATGTCTTTTGTCGCTTAATAATTTTTACGTGATTCTTAATACTTTATCCGCGTTAAACATAACTTTAAAAATAAACTACATTGACTTATAAAAATTGAAAATCATTACTTAAATTAAGTGGGAAAAATAGCAAATACTGAATTTTCGTAACTTTTCTTCATTTGCGATAATCATATTTTAATTATATTTCTGGTGGCTCAAATTTATAGAATCGTGATTCGGAGAGGATCATTCGAGAAAATACAGTAACAGGATACTTTTGAGAAATAATTTAGTTTTCTGAAAAGTGATATTCTGTCACCTGAAAATTATTCTTTAATAAGAATTTGAAGCGTAAGATATCTCTATACTTACTTGGATGCAAAGTCAATACCAAAAACGTCATCGGATTTAAGAATAGGGTCTGTCGCCCAAAAAACTATTTTGTACGCTATCAGACAACTGCTACTGCTGGTATTTTTTTCTTCTATATTAATGCAGGATTTAAAAATCATCATCTTTTTGTCGTTAATTTATGTTTACCTTTTAATAATGGCCGCATTTTCGTGAAAATTTAAATGTGCACGTTTCTAATGTATGACGCAAAAAAAGACCAGAATAACAACCCTTATACATGACACAAATACATTAAAACTACATATTTTCCACGGTTAGAAACGCAAAATACTAAAGTGCGATAAATTAAATAAAAAAACAACCGACTTCCAATAAAGATAATACACTATTTTGTAATTTTGAAATTTTTAGAAGTTATTTGTTTTTTTTTAACTGACTTCAAAAAAGAGGTGGTTCTCAATTTGCTTGTTTTTTTTTTGTATGTTTGTTACGCGATATCTCCACCATTTGTGAATCGATTTTGATGATTCCTTTTTTGTTTGGTAGGTTATACTTCAGAGGTTGTCAATAAGTCGAAATTGATTCAGCATTTTTCGAAAAAATCAACATAAACAAAAATATGTATACACTGATGACGTTTTGGTTTTCTCCAAATGTTCAAATTCCATGTTATTGGGGTTATCCATTCGGGCATATCTTAAATATTTAGTTTTACTTCTGGGGTACAACAACTAAAAAGTGCACCTCAGAAGTATACCCTTTCAAACAAATAAAAACAGAATTCAAATCGGTCTAGCCATCTTCGAGTAATCGGGCAACATACATAAAAAAAATAAAAATTAGTGAAAGTCTCCTAAACTGTTTTAAGTATAAGCCTAAAATATTGTAGTAGTAGGTACGCATAAGCATACAACTATGATAAAATACTAATTCTAACTGTATCTAAGTTTTAATTTTAATTTAAACTTCATGTAAAAGTTTCTACTAAAAAATACCATTAGGTGAGATAGTGGTCAAACGCGTGCCTATCAACAATAAAAAAAAAAATTAAAAAAAGATTTTTACTTTTTTAATAAATATGTGATTCGTTCGGAACCCGTTGCGTGCGAGTCTGACTCGCACTTGGCCGGTTTTTATATGGTGAGTCTGACCAAACAAATGTAGAAGAGCTAATTAAACTACGTTGATGTCCAGTACACCACCGACAATGCGACTGATTCATACCGTACTGAGGCAGGCGATAAGCGTATATAAAAAATTAGGCTTTTCAGTAATAACCACCATGTGTAAGTGCTTAAATTAGCAATGGAAGTGGAAGACAAGGATTTTTTTGCAACCAATTTTATGATATTTATGTATACTGTTGTCGTCCGCGTCGGAGCTAAACAAACTCCGTGGCTACCTTGTTGTCAGACTTGGATAACGAAATGCTGTATGAAAGCATCGAGGATAGGAAGATATTATGACGATTTATTTATAGTATAGCCGGCTTTGGAAGGTTAATATAAGATACAATATTATGTAATATGAAGAGCTGTGCACTGCTGACCTGTGTTAGACAGACTTCAGCAGACTTATTCATAATTCAAATTATTCACCTTTAAATTTAATGAAAACTTTTTGTAACAACAATTTCACAAAGTTTGTTCAAGAGAAGTGATTCAAAGTGGTAATTTTTATGGTAGAAATTGTTGAATTGGTAAATAAGTTAGATATATTTTTAGCTATTAAAGCCAAAACAAAATTAAGAAACATTTAAACTAAAGTTTTTTCGTTAATAGTTCGTCTACTCACCCCAGCTGAAAGAATTTGCCGATTGCACGAACAGCCATAAAAACGTCAGTACACACGTTCTAAACATGTTGTGATTTGTGATGCGTTCACTTCTACTGAAATACAACAGTAATTTGTCTCTATTTAGCAGCGAATTTTATTTATATACCAGCTTTTTAGGCATTAAAAATGTTGATAGCCTCAGAGGTCCTCTGATAAGAACTCTTAAAAAATTATACCGTTGTAACACATATACTTTTAAGTTTTTGAACTAATATGTGTCTTGTGCACTTTATCCAGGTTTCTATCAAAGCAAAGATTTGAAGAAGAATTTGAAGAAACACATTCAGCATACGCCTCCAAACCTGCTGTTTTTAAAAAAAAAATAAAGGAAAATTGAAATTTTGTTAGTTTGTAGATAGGTACCTAGACAAATACCTTTCAACTACCTAAAAATATTGTTAACGCGTATTTGTGATAGGTAGGTAAGTACCTACGTCAAGGGAAACAACAAACTTTTCGACCATGCTCGCTTTGACGATAGACGGACAAAAGGGCCTTCTTAATATGGTAATACATGATAAATTTCCCAAGTGTCTGGGTCAAAAACTTTTATTCTATTTTTTGTAGTTTCTGATTAACTACAAAAATAGAAAAATTGTTTTTTGTCATGGCCGAGAATCGAAACTGATAAATAATGAGCGAAATTAAGAAGTTGATAAATAGTGGGAGCTTGTCTCACTACAGCGCACGACTGTATCGATGCTGCATCGCGTCTGTATTCATGTTGTATAGCGACTCTATGGCGATTGAATCACTGCACAAATTCCCTTAGTTTCGTCATATTCTTCACATTTACTTTTCTTATTTAGGGACATGTTTCATTTACTAAAGAGTTATACCTACACAATACGACCCTTAATTATTAACCAGCCCTGCTGCGCGGGCCCCGAGCGGACGGTTGAGTGGCTAATGATGGCCAAAACCGGATTAAAATTCATCACGACTGTAGTTACTTCAGAAGAAGTAAGCGTACACGCGCACAGACACGAGTGTTTCTTTGTCTTGACTTCTAGATGAAAATAGATATTTATACGAGTACCTACTAGTGGGCAGCTGTGTGAGACATAGTTTGTTCATCATCGCCTGTTTAGTATTTATTATACATACCTAGTTATAATTTTGTTATTTTAATTCTTACAAAAACACCAGTTGATATCATTGCAGGGGTAAAAGGTCACATAAAATCGTTTTATTTGTAAGTAGGCAGTTTGATAAGTCCGTGACCTTTAAGGTTAAATGAAATCTTTTAACATAATTTATTTTTTGTTTCTGATTAATGAAGACCTTCTAACCCGCTCGCAATTGCAAGTTGAGGCGAGTACAAAATTCGTTCGGATTATTGCTATCTCATCATCATTCTCCTGCCCTTATCCCAAATTTGTTTAGGATCGGCGCAACATGTCTTTTTCTTCCATACTCCTTTATTAGTCGTCATATCTGTAGTCATCCATTTTTTACCCATATCCTGTTTCACACAGTCCAACCATCGCTTCTTTGGCCTTCCTCTACTCTTATAGCCATCCACATCCCTACACAACACTGTCCTCACGACATTTTCTTCATTCCTCCGCATCACATGCCCATACCACGACAACCGATTCCCACACAACTTTGCAGTAAGCGGTGCCACTTTCAGACTTCCTCTTATATACTCATTCTTAATTATATCCATGCGCGTAAGACCACACAACGCTCCTAGCATTCTCATCTCAGCTGCATGCAATTACTTTTCATTCATCCCTTTTGTGGCCCAACATTCTGGACCATATAAGACAGTAGGTATGATCATTGTTTTATAAATCTTCTCCTTATGTTTAAGCGGAATGCGGGAGTTGCAGATAGTCCCAGTGACCTGCCGCCATTTCATCCATCCAGTAATAATTCTGTCTGTGTGTGTTGCTTCTGTCTGATCTTCATAATTGATATGGTGTACATAATAAAGAGCTAGCTATTCTATTCTATTCTTAACAGTCCGATCTATTTTGCACGAGTGAACCGAAATACCAAAAATCGGAGCAGACTTGGAGAAGTGCGCCATTTACACTATACATCAGAACTGAAGAGACCGCCAAAATCGCAGAACATGCATTCAGTTTTGGTTCTGCTGATTTTCAAGCCAACTTTGTCGAGTTTCTGTTGCCATTTCTTCAATCTGCTCTGGATCTGAGGTACATCTTCACCGACCAGAATAATGTCGTCGGCAAACAGCATGCACCAGGGTGCCTCCTTCTGTATTTCCGACTTAAGAGCGTCCATAATCAACAGGAAGAGGTAAGAACTTAAAGCCGACTCTTGATGTAAGCCTACAGCCACACTGAACTCATCGGTGTTGCCAGCAGCCGACCGGACGTAGGTACTAGATTAGTGTACATAGCACGAATCAACTAAACATACTTTCCAGGCAAACCTTTCTCTTTCAGAGCCCACCACAACACATCCCAAGGTACCCTATCATAAACTTTCTTAAGATCAATTAGCACCATATGCAGGTTCTTGTGCACACTTCTGTACTTCTCGCACAATTGACGGAGAGCAAAGGTGGCGCCCATTGTCCCTCGACCTGACATAAACCCAAACTGGTTCGGGGTAATCTCACTCTCCTCTCGCAAACTTTTCTCTGTCACTTTCACCCATACTTTCATACTATGCGACATGAGCAGCAGCATGAGCTTTATCCCTCGATAGTTATTGCAGTCCTGTACATCCCTTTTATTCTTGAAGATGGGCACTAGCGAACTATCGCACCATTCTGGTGGGATCAATTCTTCATACAACAACTTATTGAAGAATAAAGTCAGCCACAAACATCCATCCTCTTTTAAACACTTCCATACTTCTACTGGTATGTCGTCAGGGCCTACCTTACTATTTTTCATACATTGAACTACCTTTCTTACTTCATCCATGCCAATTTCTTTCACCAAACTCATATTTACTTGAACCTCTTTGAGCACACCATTCCATTTATTCTCTTCGTTCAACAACTTTTCAAAATTAACCTTCCATCGCTCTTTTATTTCGTCATGTTTCGACAAGACTTTACCGATTTTATCATTCAAACATGTTATATGGATTAAATCTCTCGTTCTCCTTTTTCTTACTTTTGTAATCCGATAGAGCTCCTTCTGGCCTCTAGGGCTGTCCAGTAAATCATATAACTTTTCCTGCGCCTTGGCCTTGGAAACTGCAACCGCCTTTTTTGCCTTTCTCTTCCATTCAATATAAATTATCATTTCCGGTTTCTACATTCTGCCATACTTAAAACGCAAATTTCTTTTCTTTCAGCATCTTTTGCACATCTTCATTCCACCACCATGTATCCTTTTCTATCATGCCTTTCCCTTGCGATTCCCTAAACACATCTTTTGCTACCTTATACAATCCGCCATCTCTTTCTACCATTCATTTACAGATATTCCTTGCATATCCTTCATTTCTATCATTTTATCTACCACTTCACTCTTAAACATATTTGCACACTCCTCGTTTTCTATCATACGCCATTTGATTTTGGGTGGCCGTTCTTTGTTCCTACTGGAAGAGACACTGACTGTTACGTCCATCATTATGAGCCTGTGTTGAGAGGCAACACTTTACAGTTTTTGACTGTTTTGAGACTGTTTCGTCTCACCAAGAAAAGTCAATTTGGGTCGCGTGTTGGCCGCTTTGTAAGTGATCAGGTGTTCGTATTTCTTTTTGAACTAGGTGTTATTTATTGTCAGGTCAAAAGCCGAAGCAGCTTGCAGCAATGTCTCGCGATCAGTATTACGGTCTCCGTACCCTTAACCACCATGCACTCTCTCATAACCATACTTCAGACTTCCTACATGCTCATTAAAATCACCTTCCGCAAACACCTCTTCACTCTACTGTACATTCATCAACACACAATCGAAGTCCTTCCAAAACTTTTATTTTACACTATCCTCACATCCTGATTGGGGTGCATACGCTTTAATAACATTTACAATCATACTCTTCACAGCCACTTTAATAGCTATCGCTCTATCACTTACTCTTTTAACATCCACCACAGATTCTTTTAACTCACTATCCAAAACTATGCCCACACCATTCCGTTTGCCATCACTTCCACAGTAATAAAACTTATATCCTTCCCCTAATTCTCTTGCTTTTGCCTTCCATTTCGTTTCTTACAGACACGCTATATTTATCCGTCGCCTTTATAAAACATCTGCTAACTGTCTTCATTTTCCAGTCACAGTACTGTGGTGATTGTAGCCACAGCCTAAAATCAGCGGGTCTGCAGCGGCGTTCAGCTGGCAGTTGAGAGTATTGGAGAGTCGTTCGAATGTTAAAAGAATAGATTTGATAACAGAGACTTCGGTTCGCCCGTTGGAAGAGGGCACATGTATTACTTTACATTTGCTTGCTTGTCTAATACAAGCGAGCGCGTTATTCTGACTAACTTAATTTACCTAGAGTAACAAGATAGGTTCCCCGACACTCTGAGCGAGTGTGTGTGTCCCTACAGCAATATCATATTGCCGCCCATTGTGTCACCCTATGTAATGTTTTCTTCATATATATTTTTCTGTAATTTTTATGGTGTACATAATAAAGAGTACCTATTCTATTCTATTCTATGTAAGAAAAATGAAGTCGCTTTTCAAACGAAATCGCGTGACTACTTCTGAGCAATGCTTAGCTATGTTTAACCGCAAGCCAAGCGAATTATTGCATCGGTACATAACAGTTGATGTATGATGGGTCCATCACTATACGCCCGAGACGAAGCAACAGTCAAAGCAGTGGACTACTACTGGTGAACGTGCCCCAAAGAAGGCAAGAGCTATTTCTCAGTGGTAAACAGAAGGCACTGTCTTTTGGGACAGTCAAGGCGTCATTCACATCGATTTTTTTGGAGGAAAGTAACACGATAAGTGGAGCTTACTATACTGCTTTGCTGGATAAATTAAATGTAGAGTTAGTGAAAAAAAAAGACCGCATCAAGAACCACGAAAGAGTTCCGACCTACTCGTCTGCAAACACAACATCAAAACTTGTCAAATTAAGATAAGAACTATTGCCGCACCCCTCGTATTCACCAGATTTGGCATTTTGTGACTTTTTCCTCTTCCCAATCATAAAGAACTAACGAGCAAAGGTTCTTGTCAAATGCTGAAGTGATAGCTGAAACAGTCGCCTACATTTCAGAGTTTAAAATAAATATTATTTTAATGGATTGGACGGTCTCAAATATCGTTTTTAGCAATGTATAGAGCTAACAGGAGATTATGTAGAAAAATAAATCAAAATTCCGTGAAAATAAAATTCTTCTTTTCATAGTCACAGATTTAACAAACCCCCTCGTATAATTATTCCCTACTAGCTTCTGCCCGCGACTTAGTCGGCGTGGAAGTCATCTAAACCTACCTTAATTTCTCGTGTAGCAAAAGTCGTACAGGCGGTGCGTGCAGATTGTAACAGAAGCCGCGTCTAGCTTGGCTAACTTATTAAAATTGGCTAACTTACTATATAATCATACTTTTACGAATAACTAGATATGCTTACCCATTCCAAAAAAAAATCTTCTCTTTCTTCCTATTTTCTTTTTTTATTAAGATAGGCAGAGGTTTTGTAACCCTGGAGATCGTCTCGCGACGTCCTACGCCCAGTTCCTCTCCTGCGGTGGTAGCGGCCGGGGTCGTGAGGGCCACTCCGTTGAGCTTCCCTCACCCGTCTCGCCTCCGCCTTCGCAAGTATTACTGCTTCGCAGAAAGAGGAGACGGCTTCCCATTCCCTCTCGCTCCATACCATGGCCTGAACCAGGGCTGGGCGCGAGAGGTCGCCGCCACCTATCGCATCCACAAAGACACGGCGGTGCTCCGCCAAAGCGAGACAGACCTCCACCGTATGCTCCACCGTGTCCTCTGGGCGATCCGCGCAGTGGTAACACCCGGGCGTTTCCTCCCGCCTTATCTGATACAGGAACCTCACGAAACAACCGTGTCCAGTTAGGACCTGCGTCAGGCGGAAAGTGAGGACGCCGTGACGGCTCTCCAACCACTCCTCAAAGAGGGGCACTACCGCCGCAATGGTGGTGTGCCCAGCGCTGGGTTGCGACAGTCGCTGTCTCCATTTCGCAATGAGATCCTGCCGGAGCTCCGTCCGCTGAGCCGCGAGGAGTCGCGGCAGCGGAATTTCACCCCGGCGTTTGGTTTCCTCGCACCACTCCCAGAGCAGCGCAAGGACCTTGGCCTCCAGATCCCATGGCGACAGTCCGGCAAGGAGGCTCGCCGCCTCACAGGAGACCGAGAGGTATCCTCGGGTCAGCCGAATGGCCATGACCCTTTGGGACGTTCAACCGGCGAACTGGTCGCCGTCTCAAGGAACGCGCCCACACCTGTGCCCCAAAAAGGGCCATGGACCGCACGATCCCCGCGTAGAGCCTCCGGCAGGAGGCGTTTGGACCCCCCAGATTGGGCAGGAGCCGCTTCAAAGCAGCACTGGTCCGCTCCAGTCTGGGAGTCAAACGTTGGAAATGCTCGTCAAAGTTTCACCGGCTATCGAGTCCGAGTCCCAGGTACCTCATCGTCCCCTCGACACTGATGTGAACCGAGGACCATGAAAACACATGGCCTCGGACTTGTGCAATGCCACCTCGAGTCCCAGTTGCCGGATCCTCTTAACGACTGTTGCAACTCCGCGTGACATCAAGACCGACATAGATAATACACATATTGCATAATAAATTTTTACTCGCTAATATCTCCGGTTATCAAAAGTCACTATCAATTTTGACCCAAAACAATTGCAGAAAATAAGAAAAGAGATAACTTTGATTCATGTACGTACTTAACTTTGATTGTCATACAGTGTCATTCATAAAATTAAATATGTGACCACTAGCTGTGACCGTGGCTCCGTTCACGTGTTCTCTAATAAATAACTTTTTTTTTTACAAAAAATAGAACCGACTCCAAAAAAAAAAATCAAAAAGTGCAAAATAAATTTCGGAAGTCGGTGTCTTAAAACAAAGAAACAAAACCAAAAACACCAACTTTCAAAATTAAAGTTATTTTGCACTTTTTAGTTGTGGTTCTCCATTAAAATGTGTTATCAATACTTAGACTAACGATCGCAGTAATCGCGAGTCATTTGCTATTAGTTATTGAAGAGTTCCACTGTCTATCTTCGAAGATCTTTATTAGGTCCTGTGTGTGTTTAATAGATAATGTATTATATACTAAAACCTTCCTGAAAAAAAATGCAATTGCATAACGAAAACCGCATCCAAATTGCAACTGCAACAACTAATCATCCATACATACGGGTCGAATACAGAACCTCCTTTTTTGAAGTCGGTCTAAAAAATACGAGAATATAAAGTTAAATCATTTTTCGTTCTAGCTTTTGCCCGCGACTTTGTCCGTTTAAAACTCGTATTAACTAATAATTCTGTGTTGCCATTTATTCCGATAGGATCTCCATTTCAGATAGAACTACTAACGGGCAAAACGCAAATTACATTCGACGAACATGTAACGTGATAATATGGTCAGATGTATGAACTTTAACGAAACAGAAACGTTTGTAGTCTTGCTTTCAACAACCAAAATCTACAGAGAGTCAGGACTGGTGACGCGGGAGGAAGCGACGTACAGTTGTACTGCGTGAGAAGCAGCTGATCCAGAGGTAGGCACCTTCAGCTTTCAGTATCTTCCCTTCTTTTTGGGGTGGGAAATCATCAAATAACTTCTCCCGCTCTGGGTGGAGCGTGAGGGCGTGTCAGACTGTAACTGACTAAACCCCACCCGTGTTCGTCCAGTTGCCTGTACCAGGCCTGCAGTTACTTTCAAACACACCCGCGACTCTAGCAGGAGTCGCAGGAGCTCCTGTGACTTGTTTATGGTACTTGCGAAGCATACAATTACAGGGATCGGCACGTGTTTGAATAGGAAGGACATAATATGTGCAATAATTAAAAACAATAAAAATCCTAGTGTAATCTAGTACTAGTATTATTCTACCCAATACTAGGAATAATAACAGGGGCGTAGCTACCGACGTATCTGCCGTATCAATTATACGGGGCCCCCGGGCCACGGGGGCCTCCAAAGTGTGTAAGGAAAAAAAATAAAAACTTTCTAATTTATTTTATTTTACAAATGACAAAATTCTATAAAGCAATTACCCGCCTTAAGCGTGCGTTCAAAAGTTGGCAACACTCTACATCGTTATGGCGGGCTGCGGGACTTCCCCGTTTTACTTACTTCATCTTCAACTTTATTATATAATTTCTTTTCACAATATTTTTTTTCTTTTGTGAAAAATCTTGACCCCCTTATAAGGGCCTCCAAGCCATCGATCACTAGTTTTTTATTAGTGATCGATGCTCCAAGCAAATTTTTTATACGGGGCCCCGACAAGACACGCTACGCCACTGAATAATAAAAGCCGCTTTTACAAAGTGCCTGCAAATATACTCTGTGACCTGATTTCAGTGTGTGCGCATCTCTGCTTTGGAGCCGTGTTTTAATCTGATGGTGTCATTACTCACCATAACACTGCAATAACTGCTGTAAACGCATTATTAAAAACAGTGCCATCTATTGATACACGGGAGAACTGTTTTTGCCGATTGACGGTTCAAACGAGTTCTTAAGGCCCTACTACCGGCCATGTGGCGCCCTCATTGAATAAAAAATCGTAGCATAAACTATTTTAACGACGTAAAAATACTTTATCCTCTTTGTAACAAACGTGAAGTTTTATTCTTTAATATTTATTTTAGCTATGATACGATTTTTTATTCAATGAGGGCGCCACTTGGCTGGTAGTAGACCTTTAACTAAGAACTTCACTAATAATAATATAATTACCTATCTTTTTTATTTCCAAAAAATACACATATGTTAAATTTTTAAGAGAAACAACATAATGTCGTTAATTTTTAGCTAGTCGATAACAATGGTTCAAATATCTATAATAGCATCCGCTGTCGAACTTGGTTGGGACCTGTATTTCGGTATACGGCGCCACTCCCCGAAATATCAGAATTTAAACTAGCTAAATAGTGTACTATTTTACACAAAATTCAAGATAGAAATAAATGTGAAATAAATGGTGTGTGAGAGGGCCTCTCTTTGTTTACGGTAGTAGTGTACGTGAGTGTGTGTGAGAGGGTGTGTATTGTTTGCATATCTGACTTATGAATACATGAGTATTCAAATTAAACAATGCCTTTATCCTGCTTCTTTTCATTTTTATTATGGTTAAGTGTGGTAGATGCGGTAAATTTCTCACATCGACAGATACGGCTAAATGCGACAACTGCCGAGCTTGGTACCATAGGCAGTGCGTTGGTGTTAAGAAGAACGGCTCCATGACATCCCCTTGGCAGTGCCCGGAGTGTGAGAAAAATGTTGTGCGGGATAACTGGTCCGAGACACCCGTTAGGGGACGTGCAGATACACTGCCAGAGGATCTCATGGACGCGGGTCCAACCAAATACCACTACTTCGGACACCACGCAGGAGCTCACCCAAGATATAAGGACTAAGCTCAGGAAATTTAAAGAGACTTTATTAATACGGTACGCAATGAGTTTCAGCTACTGCGCAATGATCTGGCTGAGCTGAGATCTTCATTGCAGTCCACTAATGACCGTATGGGCAGTTTGGAGGACAGAGTGGCTGCTATGGAGAACCAAAAAATGATTCAGCCCCTAGTTACGTCAGACGTCCATAAATTAATCGACCAATTGCGGAGCGTCATCAACGACCGTGATCAGGAGCTACTGGCTGCGGATATTCAGATCTCGAACGTGCCAGAGACGAGTGGTGAAAACCCCATACACACGGCCATACTTGTGGCGTCAAAGACAGGCGTTAAGATCGAGGTTCGCGATATTGTGAGTGCAGAGCTTACTGGAGGCAGACGCATTAATGCAATGCAGTTAGCACCAATGGAAACCCGCCCGGGCTTTCTCATCGTGCGTTTCGCGCGCCGCGATCTTCGAAACGAGATGCTGGAGGCCGCACGAGTACGTCATGGCTTAACTTCTGCTGATATCGGTATGTCCGGCACACCTGCGCGATTGCATGTGAACGAGCGCCTCACGAAACAAAATCGTGAGTTATTTCGGATGGCGCGAAAAGCTGGGGTTCGGCTTGGTTGGCAATTTATATGGTGTAAAAGAGGCCCTATTCTCGCCCGACGCAAACCTGGGGACCGTACTTCACAAATCCGCTGCGAGGCTGACATACAGCGTATTTTTGAACCCGTGCCAGTTCCAATTAACGACGGTCATAGGTCGTCGGTCGTAGGTAGCTTTAATTATACACTTTTATAATAATAGGTTATTTTGTGTTAATGTATTCATACCCCTAGTCCTTAACATACCCATGACGGCTACGGTTGGGGCCGAGGGATAGTCTGTTTAAAACTCCGGTAGCCCGTACAAACGTATTAAAGTTTTCACCTGTGTGTCGGGCGGTTACTATTATAAACAGTATCTTACAGCGTTTGGATATTTTTTCCTGCTCTTTGGCGGAATTCCAAAGGGTGACAATATAATTAGTGTATTGACTTCTAAGTAGCTTGTGCTGGTACCCTGAACCACGGCTTAGGACTGGTCAATTATCATTATAGGACTACTTTTATTACATTGGGTTTACCTGTAAAAATAATTGTATGTGTAATAAATAAATAAATTTATTTTGTTATTTGCTACTAAAGAAATAATTATGGTCGTATAAACATCTGTTGTGTTTGTTAATTGTAGCTAATGTTTGTCTCACGGCGGCGCAACTCACTGAACTTGTAAACCGGTGTCATTGTATTAATTTTATTATATAGTCACACTTAATACTTCAATTATATATAATGCCTACAGTAGGTACCTATGTAAATCTATCCATCTGTGACACGCAAAACAATTAGGGTGAGTATTGCTCACGATTCGGTACACTTCACTGCTGTCGCTGCCGCCTTTTGTCCTCGCCCGGCGGCTGATGCCGCTGTGCCATCCGTGGCGCCGACTTATCCATCATACCTAGGAATATGTTTCCCCATGAATAGACAACCTGCTATTTGACAAAAATACAATTTATGTGTATTTTATATACAACAGAAATTTCATACAGACTTCAACTATGCCGTTAAGGTTGTGTACCACAACTGTACCAGAATTACTTGAAATATTAGTGAATTACTCTCATGACATAACAGCATAATCAGCCTATAATGCTTCCACTGCTGGGACGAAGGCCTCCTCCCTGTGAAAAGGTGTAGGCCGTAATCCACCGCGCCAGCCCAATGCGGGTTGGTGGATGTCACATGTCTTCGAATTTCTGGTTCTAGAACATGCCGTTGTGTTGTGTTTTTCCTCACGATGTTTTCCTTCATCGTTTTGAACGAGTGGATGACATTATGTTTACAAAGTTAAGCGCCTGTCTGGGTTTGAACCCACGACCTGCAATTTGTAAGTCGCGGCTGTCATCAGTGGGCCACCACTGCTCTGTTTTTCATAAACCATTTTTATTTATTTATTTAAACTTCATGTACAATAGTGGTACATAGGCGGACTTTATGCAACAAGGCATTCTCTACCAGTCAACCTTTGGATTATGTAAACAACTCTGTGTTAGGTGTACCGCCAGACGTTTACCATTAACAAATAGAACAAAATTTAAAATATAAAAATACTAGACCGATACTAAAATACATATTTATTCTAAAATAATATACCATAACAGTTAACCATTACAGGTATTCAGTTTGACTAAAATTATTAAGACTGCAGTTGAACATTATATGAATACCACTCTAAGTATAGTGTATTTAAATGCTTGGACCTAAATATTAAACATGAAAGCTGATAAATATTTAAGCTGGTGTTAAATAATTATCAGGTTTCGTTTAATTTTTTAGGGCTACTACCTAGTGGCGGGGAGTCCCGTACGATAAATAGAATTACTCTTGAACGATTTATGATTGTCTACATTTACAGAAAGCATGGTTCACCGTTGAACGGTGATACGAAAAAACTGTTAGTCGATACCATTATTTAGTGACAGCACGTTTTACCGGAGAATGCTACAAGGGATGAATGGTTGGTCGATACCAAGATTAGCCGAGCTCATGGTTCGCCGTAACACGCTTGTACTAAATATTCTTTTACCGATAGTTATTTTCGCCGAAGCCGAAAACATCTTTCCTTACAGTACGCCGCCGATCCAAAACAATTGTCTTCTGTTTCTTGCTGGGTTATTGTGTTTAGGTTTGCTGTTCATAAAATTAGAATCAAGACTTCGTTTGACAGTTAATCTCGTATGATTCCCAATTCTTTGGCATAAATGCATCTTTGTTATTAAAACAAAACGAAATGCCATGCATAAGTTAATCATAATTATAAGTATATCGGACTTCTAGACGTACAGCAAATTACCATCCCTACCTTGTTGCTATTCCACCAATTCGCACTAAACGTTTCCAAACGCCTTTCATAATGCGCACAGCAAAGGAGTGGAACTCTCTACCTGTGTCTGTGTTTCCGAACGCATACAACCCTAATCTCTTCATAATAGAGTAAACAGGCTTCTTCTGAGTAAGCTCGCTCCATCGTCGACTCACATCTGACCTGATCTGAGACTAGTCTAGAGCGTACCCAGATCAAATAAAAAAAAAAAGTAGTTTTTCTACATTAACATTATCTTCGTTTGATGAAGCATCAAGCTCCTGTATCAGGAATTTCGAAAGGTTCTTCAAGGAAACTCAAAATATGGTAAATAAGTACTAATCCGGCTTGTATTGCGCCGGTAACGAACAAAGATGGAAGAAGTGAAATGATATTCAAATGAAATCGACCTTCTTACTTTTAAAACTAATTATTAGCACTGTTGATGCTCACCATAATCGAGCAGGCGCTCGGCTCGAAAAGATGCTGTTGAAACTAAACTTGAATGTATTAATCACTATCTTTTGTTCACAAATTTACCTGCATGATGATAGGAAGTAGGACTAGCTCATATCCACGCTTTCCCGCGCATTCTAGGAAATTTACTACGTATTTTTGTCGTTTACCTACTCTTACGACATTTTCTGTGTAGCTATCTACACCCAATTAGCTGTCAAATTAATTTAAAAAAAACTAACAAACATTAATACAACATCACAAACGAAGAAGTCCAGCTCATCCCGTCCTCTTAATTTGAACCTACCGCGATGTCGCTTGCCGTGTACACATTGGGTCGGTCGACAAGTCTCTTGGTCGTCAGACGTCAGCAGATATGTTCAGCTACATTCCATGTTAGCGTGGCGGCTTCCCGAGTGACATCTTTTTAGGGTTCCAAACATTCGAATGTAAAAACGGAACCCTTATAGGATCACTCGTGCGTCTGTCTGTCTGTCCATCTGTCACGGCCTATTTACTCCAATTCTGCTGGCCTGATTAAGTTGAAATTTGATACACAAGTGTATTTCTATGACCTAAACATGAGTGAGTAACATACTCGTAAATAAATTAATTTTGAATAAGGGGGTCACTTTTGGGGAGATAATTAGAAAATTTAAAAATAAAGTTTTTTAATCTGTACCATGCGACTTAACAAATGAAAGGGCATTGTGAGAGTCTCAAATATATTTATTTCATAATTAATAAGCCGTTTTAAGTGATTAAAGAAATAAACGAAAATTTAACATTCCCGCCTTTTATCTCTGAAACTACAGTATTTAAGATTATAAAAAAATACAGAAAATATTTTTTTTATTTTTAATTACAAGAAAACCTATGAGAAGCCTACAATTATTTATACAAACATTATATTTACTTGGTCTTTGATCAAGCTGAAACTTGCATTACTTATAAAATTAAGTGCCCAATGCAATAATAAAGTACTATCAAGCTGGTCTGATTATGGAGCTGGAAGGTGGCCATAGGATCTCCTCAACCGAACAAGATGGCATCATCGTCTTCGCTCTCACTGCATACTTTTTGTCAAGTTACGTTAGGCTAGGTGATGCCTAAGGTCTGATGATGCAGCCGAAAGGTGTCCATAGAATCTCCGCAACCAAGCAAGATAGCACCATCGCGTTTGGGCTCATTCCATATGTTTTGAAAAGTGATTTTTCACTTGGAGGTGCCTGGGGAAGGCGAAGCAGTAATTCTCGCGAAGAAGGAGGCGGAACGGATGAGGGAGAGGCAACAGCAACCGACTCGCCCTCATGCCCTCAGCAGCTGCCGCCGTAAGAGACGCCCTGGGCGGAGGACGTCGCGAGACGATCTCCGGCCACTGTAGACCCGGGCCTGCAGACGGCGAGTAGTGGGTAACTCGCCGTTCGATCAGAACCAGGCCCGAGAGTCGACGGCTCGTAGTGTTCCACGCGCGCCTCAGAGTTGTCAGCAAAACATGACGGGGCACGTGATGGCCGATCCTGCCCAGGGGTCGTGCATAAGTTTGAAAGTGAGTTACCGCGCCCCTGGGCATTCAGGGCAGGGAAGGAACAGCGGTGGGTTTTAGTCAGTAAGAGTCTGACACGCCCTTCCGCTCCACCCTAGAGCATGAGATGTCATTTGATGATTTCCCACCCCACAAACAAAAGGTATTTTTGGGATGTCTTGCAACTTCTTTGTTTTGTCTTGTCAGGAAAGAGACTATTTGACAGAGTTGTGTAGAGATACCTACCGACGTATTCAATCAACTTCCCCATCCCACAAGGTCATCCTGCGATGTTCACTATCCGTCATCAACTTAGTACCTAGATAGTTTGAATGTGAGTTAGTTTTAGTGGTTTGAGTCTTTTATGTCTTAAACATGTTCAACTGTAAGAACGTGTATTTGTCTTTAAATTCCTCTTAAATGGCTAGACCAATTTTAATAAAATTTTGTGTGTGTTTGAGTGTGCATTCTAGAGGTTAAGTTTTAATGAATGCTTTAACAAGATGGAAAGCCAACATTCGGGCAGGAGTCGCAGGACATGTAAGTATTCAAAGAACAAAAATGCAAGAATTAGTTACATAAGTATGGTTTTTATTAAAAAGTAAACCTTAAAAGATAAAATCTAAAGATGCCCGAAGAAAACAAACAAAAAAGTGGGTGATAGACGCACGGGCAAATATCCGTCCTCACGGCTCGACGACATTATTCAGACGTGAACTCTTACTACTTTTAGGATGACACACTGACTGGCGGAAAAAGTATGTGGACTTGCTCGTTAGTCTATCAGTCACTTTGAAATACCTGGGTTACAGCTCGGACATGTTAATATACTAAAGCCTTATAGAAAACATATATTATTAATGCCTGTTGAATACTGTTAATTGTTGTAAAGAGATAAAAAAGTTTAATGAAATGTTTACAAAACTTGAAGAATGACTTGAACTTATAATTATATCAGCTGACGTTAGATTTAGTTCTATTGAGTAGGACGCAGTGGTGATGGTAGAGGTGAAATTGAACTCTTTAACGACTTCACATCTCGTGCTCGTTACGAACAGCTCCGTTCTTCAGACAACAGTCGAGGCACACGTCGACTTCACTGCTTTGCTCAGAGTAACCGACGGTAAATCTATAAACAGAGCGTAAAAATACAAAATTCATGTATTTACAAGATTATCCAGGTACAAGAAAACCAAGCAGACCTGCAGAGAACGACAGACTTTCCTTCCCCTATATTACAAATCATGTCCAGCAACTCGACTCCGACTCAAATCATCAAATTAACGAAACCAAGGCTTTTCTTCCGATGTTATGACAAGTGAGGCGAGTGGAGGTTCTACACCTGGAATATGGGCCTAAGTCACTGGCACCGACTTCGTCACTACTCTAGAGGAAAATTTCTGATGTAATTGTTTGTTATGTAATAAAATAGGTTTAGTAAAAAAAACTAGCGATGTCCTTACTCTTGTATGCGTATAAGAAAAAATTGATTAGGAAGGCGGGAACAGCGCATCTTTCACCCTCGAAATCTGCTGCGCATTGGCAGACTGGCTCGCTCTCCTCATTCAGGGAACAGATACCGTCGTTTAAGCAATACTGATGGCATGCGTTGCCTTTCCATTCCCCAGAGTTACCAGCATTACATCTGAAACAACGAACATATAGAACAGGATAATTAAGTTAACAGAGAAGCTAATAAAAATATGACATTAACTCTGTTACAGTCAAACTATCTTACAAATATAAAAAAGGAGGTATTCCACATTGGGCACCCGTTTAAATGGCACCTGAGGTATTCCACATAATAATATGGCAACTATCAGTAGTTTTCGCAGGTTCCATTAGTGGAATAAATTATTATTTCATATTTTATTCCACATTTAGCACCTACGGATATGTAGGTTCTAGTGTTGGGACGTTTATTTTATTTTTAACCGACTTCAAAAAAAGGAGGAGGTTCTCAATTCGTCTGTATTTTTTTTTAAAAATTTTTTTTTATGTGTGTTACCTCATAACTTCTTACTACGTGAACCGATTTTGAAGATTTTTTATTGTTTGAAAGGTGACGCTTTACATGTGGTCCCATTTTAATTTGGTGAACATCTGATGAAGAACTTCGGAGATACACAATGGAACTCTTCAATAAATGATAGCAAACCTTCCAGAATTGCTGCAATCGCATGTCTGTATATTGTTTTTACCACTTCATAACATAACATCACGCTGATACGCTCTGAAGGGGTATACAGATTTGTACAGTTCACCCTGATATGTTCAAATTCCCTATTTTTGGGGCTATCAATTCGGGCATAACTTTACTATTAATTTAGTTTTAGAATAGGGTACAACAACTAAAAAGTGAAAAATAAAAATCTTTTTACAAAAAAAATACAACCGACTTCCATCAATAATACTAAAAAATGCAAAATAACTTTAATTTCGGAAGTCGTTGTCAAATAACGAAGAAACCAAACTAGAAACACCGACTTCCGAAATTAAAGTTATTGTGCATTTTTTAGTATTATTGATGGAAGTCGGTTGTATTTTTTTTGTAAAAAGATTTTTATAAGTCGTCAAAATTAAAAAATCGATTAAAATTAGTGGAGTTTAATCATCATCATCATCCTTTTAATGTCCCCACTGCTGGGGCACAGGTCGGGGACGGTTTAATAACATGGTAAAAATAGAACTTTTTTATGTTTTAATCATTAAAAATCATAATCACTTTCCTTAATCACATGTATTGCAAAATCAGCCTTGAGTTACAAACGTTCGAATGAAAAAACCGAAACCCTTATAGGATCACTCGTGTGTATGCCTGTCTGTCACAGACAATTTGCTCCAAATCATTGAGCTGAAATTTAGAACACACATGAGTATCTGTGACCCAAACACGGACGAATTTGGAATATAGGGGTCACTTTAGAGGTGCAAATCGGAGAGTTAAAGTTTTTAAAACTGTATCGTGCGACATAACTGGCATTCCAGTGTATTTTTTCATATTTTTTAAATAAATAGGTTTTAAGTTATTTAAGAAAATAGATGGAAATTAACCATTCCCCCCCTCATATCACCAACGAATTGATTTCTTTCTACCACCTTTATGCAGATGATCTTCAAATTTACTCCAGAGCTCCTCTTGGAAATCTGTCTGAGGCTATCTTGACCATCAATCGTGATCTGGCTCATATAAATGACTGGAGCAAGAGACACGGACTTACGGTGAATCCCATAAAGACACAGGTTGTAGTGGTGGGCAGTTCTGGGATGGTCTCAAGGATCGACTGCACAACTCTTCCCCAAGTTTCTTTTGACAACTCCATTATTCCATTTAGTGAAATAGTTAGGAACTTGGGGATATTTATTGACAAAAACTTCTTTTGGACTGCCCAGCTGCAGGCAGTCAGCCGTAAGCTATTCGCATCTGCTGCATCTTTGAGAAGACTGCGTAATTTCCTGCCGACTGCTACCAAGATTGCGCTTGCACAATCTCTTCTTCTACCCATCCTTGATTATGCTGATGCCAGCTATCTCGACCTCACTGAAATGCAACTTGATAAACTTGAGCGACTTCAAAATTTTTGCATAAGGTTCATATTTGGTTTGCGAAAGTATGACCATATTTCCGAATTCCGCCTGAAACTCAAGTGGTTGCCAATCCGCCTTCGCCGAAATGCTCGTATTCTTGCCCTTCTGTACAATGTGCTTTTTTCGCCTTTCACCCCTCTTTACCTCAAGAAACATTTCCAGTTTCTTTGCGACTCTCACACGAAAGTTCTTAGGTCATCGGATAACTTGAGACTTAAAATGCCAATGCATTCCACTACTTTCCAAGATAAATCCTTTACAGTCCAGGCCGCTCGTCTGTGGAATGCATTGCCAGTTGCAGTAAAACGCGCGCAATCGCTACCAATATTTAAAAGACTAGTAAGGGAGCATTACTTGTCACTGTGACCATTTTTTTTCATTTTTTTTTTTTTATTAAATTGTTGTCACTTAGTTTCTTGCCTATATTTTTAGTATGTATGTATTTATGTATCTGTAATTGTATTGTATTCTTTATATTTGCACCAAGTGCAGCCCCATTTTGTGTCCAGGCAATCTCTTGTCCATTCCAGGTTGCCTGGAAGAGATCGCGGAATGCGATAAGGCCGCCAATTGTATGTTTTTTTGTATAAGTTTTCCTTAATGTGTGTATTTTTTTTTTTTTGTGTACAATAAAGTATATAATAATAATAATAATAATCACCGAGACTATTTGAACTGAGTGTATGGGTTGTAGTGGAATTTGAACTGTGTCCTGTAAGATATAGAGTTTTTGTTTCAAAATTAGATAAGTATTTTTTTAGAATTCTGAATTCAAATGTTATTTTAAAAAAATACTAATATGAAAAAGTTAACTAAGAAAAGAAATAATCTTAAATAAATCTAAAAAGTATCGGTTTCTAAATTGTATTTGTAACTCAAGGCTGAATTTGCAATTTATGTTATTACGAAAGTGATTGTGTTACAAATGATTAAAACATAAAGAAGTTCACTGTCCCCGGCCTGTGCCCCAGCAGTCCATTAAAATTCTGATGATGTTAAACTCGAACCGACGAATTTTGAATTTTGACGTCTTAAAAATATACTAGTGCATACTGATCCGTAGATGCCAAATGTGGAATAAAATATTAAATAATAAATTATTGCACTAATGGCACCTGCAAAAAATATTGATAGGAGCAGTACGTGGAGTACCTCAGGTGCCATTTAAACGGGTGCCCAATGTGAAATACCTCAAAAATAGAACCGACTTCCAAAAGAAAACAAGTGCAAAATAACTTTAATTTCGGCAGTCGGTGTTTCTGGTTTTGTTTCTTCGTTTTTTATCACCGAATTCCGAAATTAAAGTTATTTTGCACTGTTTTTGTTTTCTTTTGGGATTCGGTTCTATTTATTTGTAAAAAAGTTTTAATTTTTCACTTTTCAGTTGTGATTTCACATTAAATTGTGTAAATTATTTATGCGGTAGCAGAAATCGTGTTTGATTTGCTGTCATTTTTTGAAGAGTTCCGTTGTCTATCTCCAAAACTCATCATAAGATCTATCTAAAAGGGAATTCCAATCTGCCATACAAAAATGCCTGGAATGGACAGAAACTACTAATAGTCCTTAATTCTATTTAGAATAAAACATGAATAGTGAAATTATTCTTGAGATTGTTTAACTAGGGTAAAAATATAACGATCACTAAATATATTGAACTTGATAACCGCTAATATTTATACGGAAGTCGTGTTTATTTAACATATGTAAGTGACATTCAGCCAAAGAGGAATCATCAAATAATCCATATGGAACTATTTATACAACTGTAATATTGCACTTGCACTTGCAGTTATCATTAATTTAGTATTATACGTTAAATATGTATCGTAAGTCTAATTAAAATAATTAATGCTTGTCAATATTAATTCAAATCAATTATTTTTTAAATAGAAAACGTATCTAGGCTGTATGAATCACATGTCCTTTGCTTTAGTGACAGTTTTACATTACTGCTCATGTCAAATAAACACGACCTCCATATAAATATAAGCGGATATCAAGTTAAATATATTTAGTGATCGTTACATTTTTAACCTAGTTAAACAAACTTAATAATTATTTAGTAATATCTATTTGATTTTAAATAGAAATAAGGTCTATTAGTACTTAGTATCTGTCCGTTTCAGGCATTTTAGTGCATTCTTCTTTAAATTGGACCATTTAGGAAAAACCTCTTTCGAAAAAAAAAAGAATTTTGCAAATCCGTTTATATATGACGAAATAAGTAGGTATTTTCGGACATATCGAAAATACATAAAAAATATATAAAGACTCGAATTGATAACCTCCTCCTTTTTGTAGTCGGTTAAACATATCAAGAATGGGTCCTAAAACGTACGATCATAGGTACATCAGTAGTCAGTAATAACACCAGCTTTACTATAAGTCAATGTAAAATTGTTTCAGTATTAGGATCACATTTTGCAAGTTTTATTGCAGTCCCTTGTGGCAGGAGGCGAGCCTATTGCCATCAAACTTTTCTTTTTTTTGTTGCCGGGATGTAAAATCCTCATGAATGTCCTTCACCTGGGGCGGGCGAAAGGGTCTGAATAAAAACCAACCCGGTGATCCTTTCCACACCTGAAGCGGGGATCGTGAGAACTAGCACGCCTTCCACGATTCCCGGCTAGTGCCAGTCCGCCTTTACGGGCCACCTCAGGCCCGCGAGGAGCGTGAGGTGTCCTCTTCTGCAACGTCCAACAGGAACGCGCGTGAACCACTACGCGCCACCGCCTTGCTTCCTGCTCAATCGGGGGCGGCAGACGACCCCGAGTCCGCTTTCCTTCCGGACCTATTTAGGGGGGCTGGAAGAGACCGTTGTCCGCCTTACGCCGACGCCCAGTTTGCCTGCTGCGACTCGGAAGACTCTCAACGAGCGACGGCCGGCAGCGATAAGTCGGGTCCTACTTCGAATACGAGGACACGGCGCTGCTCCTCTCATGCAGCACAGTCTATGTTGTTTGTCTATGTTTTTTCGCAGTCCTCCGCTGTTCTTTTCTGTTAGAAAATACAATGGTTTGCGAATAGTGTGGCGGGCATATCCCAAACAAAAAATTAATAAATAAATGCCGCACACTGCCAGTGTGTGCTACGCCGTGTTATTGTTATTAGGATAACATTTCGCAAGTTTTATTGAAGTTCTTTGAGGCAGGAGATGAGCCTATTGACATATACTTGGCAAAGTTTAGACTCCGGGCTGCTATTGACATGTTCCAGATCCATGACCCAGGAATTTTCATATATTTTCGGGTTGGGGGCCGAGTCTCCCGCGTCCTTAGGAGTATACCCACTGAGTCCCTACACGTGGTCCCCGGGTGGTGCTAATCAGGTTACACTAACTGGTGGTAGGTTTCGACCGATGGCTTGCGACCACCCACTGGGCAAAGACGAACCGCCAAGCGGCCTGGCCGTGTTCCGGTACGATGCTCAGTGTAACCAATCCAGAGGAGTTAAGTCGAAATAGTTGTTCCATTGCAGGCAGACCAACTGGGCTCGCGCTGAAATTGGTGTGTCGGGAGACTAGTCGTGGAGGGTAGCAAGATCCGATGCACGGTGCGGCGCTGGCCAACCGCAGGTAGTTGGGGGCTCTTAATAACAAAAAGGAAAAAAGCTGAACAGCGACAGCACTCCCTCTCCCACAAAGTGCACCTCAACAACATACGAGGTCTGCACTCAAATCTCGCCGCAGTCCACCACCACCTAGAGACTGAGAAACCTGCTGTGTTGTTTCTTTCGGAAACGCAGATTGGATGTTCGTCAGACGTGGCGTAAGCAAGCGCTTACGTTAAATCTCACCCAGCTAGTCCAGGGGACAACGAGGGTGCTGCATGTTGATTCGCACAAGGCCAATTGTTTGGACCTTCTGCTGACAACAGATCCAGACCGTTACTCGGTGTCGATTTCTTTACCAATAGGTACTTCCGACTACTGTCTGGTGAAGTCTGTATTCGTCTACTCCCCACCCGATCCTGGCCCTAGCGGCACCAGGCGGGTTTGGCGATACAGGTCAGCAGATTGGGATGGCATGCGATCTCTCTTCGCATGATATCCTTGGCAGCCCACTTGCTTTTCTTCGACTGATGTTTCGTCGTGCGCGGACGCCGTTACGAATATGTTGCGGCAGGAAATGGAGTACTTCATTCCATTCTCTGACGTAGCAATGTCTGGCGAAGCTCGACCACGGTTTGGTGTCGAGTGCAATCGCGCTGATGCGCTTAAACACGCGGCCTACCTGGCATGGGTCGACGTTTGGATGCGCAAAGCAAATGACGTGATTCAGAAGAAGAGATCCTTCAACAGGGCTGCCAAGTTTTGCAAGGTATTGCGGAGGGCTCGGAGCAAACTCGCTTCTTACCCAGCTGATAGTTAGGCGTTTTGGTCCCTGGTTAACTGAAAAATTTACGTTTTCTGTAAAAAATGCAGCAGGAAAAATCTAATAAACTGTTTCTAATTTCAATCGTACTTCAAAACATAATAAAAGTTAAAAAAATATTAATGTTTTATTTGCTCCATACCTTTCCGAGTGCTAAAAATTCTCTAGTGATATCTCTATCGCACATTTTGGCAATGTTCATAATAAATCTACTTAACTAGTAGTATTCATAGTAATTTGAGGACATACAAAATACGATATAATTTAACTGTCTAAACTAGTAGTTATTTGTCTACTTTGAATATTTATATTATTATATATATTTAAAAAGGTTGTATAGAAGAGTACCGATGTAAGTCAATATTCTGACGCTAGAAATAAATAAAGTTTGCATGCGGGCAACTCTGAATCAATTGGCGGTTTGAATTAGTTTTGCTTGGTGGCGCTATATTGGATTTTTTGAACTTTTCGCGAGGAGATTTGCGGGGAGATTGCGGTAAGTGCGGGGATTTCGGTGCATATTGAACTATCAATAATTTTCGAGGTGCCGCCTTAACAACTTTTAATAGAGGACCAAACCAAGATTTCGCAAAAAAAAAACTGCCCTTTAAATAGTTATGTTTGTATAATTCGACAAAATGTACTGAACGTGAACAGTTGCTTTTTTTTTAATCTTTTATAGGCTCGCGTTTGACCACTATCTCACCTGGTGGAAAGCGATATGTGGTCGAAGATGAAGCACGCTTGCTTAGAAGCAAGCTTTCATTGTTGGATTGTAATCTCCACCTTGTATCTGTACATATATGTATACAGGGTGGAAAATATCAATGGACCCTGAAGGCGAACCACTTTAAATACTTAAGATAGATTATTTTACTTCAAGAACACATTCCTATATTTTTAAAAAGAAACAAACCTGCATTCACAGATTTTGACAAACTTACCTGAAACGGGAATCGAACCAGTTTTATTGTACAAATCGATAAAATTATTGTTCAAGATAAAATCTCTATAATAAACATTTAGAAATCTGGCATTAATTTTATTATCATCCATTCTTTGCTTTATCGAACCCATATAAAATGATAAAGATAAAACGCATTAGAGTTCTGAAGTGGGGGCTCGTTACGTCACTTAGTGGTAAAAAGTGTCGCACACCGTGACATCACGCGAACTTTCAACGCACTGTATCGTCCTCATGTTTTGTTTACGTGACAAAAGAAAAGTACGAGTCCAATATATTTTGGTAATCTACATACTTACGGACAAACTCGATTTTTATTAGGAAACTATCAAACTAATCCTATTAAACGATTTCCTTATCTAAGTCTTCAACAAAATACCTACTTAAAGATAAATTGGCAAGCTTGTACTTTACGGAATTTCTTTAGACGTTAGAGATATAAAAAAAATTAAAACATGTCTTTTACTTGTTGAAAGTGAACTATTCTAGTCTAGGTAACATTGATCAAAACCCTTGTGTACTAAACGTTAGGTTTCATGTATAATATAACTTGTACGACAGACGAGTGTAAAACCTAATGTTTCTTAGAGAATTGTATCTTTAACATTGACTGTATCGACTATTGAAATAAAATAACTAGTTTTTATTTTTTTTATTTTTAGCTGGTATCGAACCAGGTAAGGGTCCCGGTTCATGTTTGTCGTATATCTGTGACTGCAGTTTTGTTTTGTTTTAAAAATAAAGGAATGTTTACTTCATGTAAAATAATCTTTAGGAGTAGAGTATGTAATTATGGCGTGTTGCGGTGTGTGAACTCCTAATTAATACTGCTTCGTCTAGTCATGGAAGCTTACAGGCCGTTTAATCAAATTCTTTTGTTAACTTAATAATGTCCACGTCTATTACCTATAAAACCCAGAAATACAACCTTCCGTGCCGACTACTGCACAATAACTGGCCGCCGATCATACGTCTGTCTAACATAAATTTTAGCTTATCAAGCGTTCTGCCTTATGTGCTTACATTGTGTCCCTAAAAATCTATCTTAAGGATTTAAAGTGGTTCCCCTTCAGGGCCTATTGATATTTTCCACCCTGTATATAAAATTGAAAGTCCTGTCTGACTGACTGATATATCAACGCACAGTCTAAACCGCTGGTCCTTGAGATAAGAAATTTGGAGATTGTGTTCTTTGTAAAGAGCAGGTATCCACACGCTACGTATTTCACATAATTATGTCGATTCTCTATAGTTTCAGCTATACACACGTTTTTTTATTTGTGTGTAGCTGCAGTAGTTTACTAGATAAAGCTTTGATTTAGAAGTGGCGCGAGATGCTGCGCGGAGAAATTATCGTTCGCTCCGGCGAACGTTCAAGGATAGCGCACGGGCCCCGCACGAACATGTCAGTGGATAGATTACAGGAAATCCTATACGGAGGAGGCATTTAGAAAAACCTGAAAAAAATATGATTTGTTCTGAACCCTTTGCAAGCGAGCCTGACTCGCTCTTGGCCGGTTTTTCGACATCATTTCGCATCAGCCGGGTGTACGATCAGCGTCTATATAATTATATATTCATTTAACTAGCGTACAGTGAGAAGAATATGTTTTACCTGAGTTTAGTTTCTCTCTGAGCACTGGCAGTACTGGCACAAATGTTTTTACTGGTAGAAACTTCGCATCTTTCACCACCGTAATCTGCTGAGCACTGACAGACTGGCTCATCGTCCTTATTCAGAGAACAGACACCGCTGTTTAAGCAATAATTGTGGCACGTATTCACTTCGCACCTTTCTCCAGAGTATCCGGCTATACAACTGAAATAATGAAGATACGAAACAGTCATTCGATTTTCAATTTATTGACTATCGGTATTTCATTCAATTTGTGTAGTTATAATGTTATAATACATCATAGTTATGTACCTATACTCTTACTTACAATCTTGAATATATAATTATGAGTACCAAAAACGGTCGTTTTTGACACTTTTGATTACTTCATTGAATACAAAACATTTGAGTCCTGTTTTAACAACGTAAAAATACTTTATCCTCTGTGTAATAAAAGCAACATAGATTCTATAAGGTGAAAGCTCCAGGGTAGCCCGCGACATTTAAATTATCTTACGTTTCTTGCAATTTGCAGGTCAAAATTTGATTCGCGGCCGTAGCAAGTACGTATTTACAGAACTGTCATAATTAAAATCACCAATACAACAGTATTTCATGAAATCTTGACAATTAGCATGAATTCTAACTGATAGAGTTATATTAATGATGTAGACCTGACACTTTTTTTTTTGGCTGGGTGGGAAATCATTCAATGACGTCTACCGCTCTGGGTGGAGCGGGAGGGCGTGTCAGACTCTAACTGCTTAAAATCCACCCCTGTTCCTTCCCAGCCTGAGTGCCCAGGGGAGCAGTAACTTGGTTACGAATTTATCCGCTACCTACCAGTCAGTGGTGGCTGACAATTATCTCTTTGAGGCGCACGTGGAACACTACGCGCCGTCGAATCACGGGCCTGGTGCTGATCGGACGGCGAGCTACCCTCTACTCGCCGCCCGCAGGCCCGGGTCTACGGTGGCCGGAGATCGTCTCTCAACGTCCTACGCCCAGTGCTTCTCCTGCGGCGGTAGCAGCCGCGGGTGTGAGGGCCACTCCGTTGAGCTGCCCTCACCCATCCCGCCTCCGCCTTCGTGTGAATTACTGCTTCACAGAAGGAGGAGACTGCAACCCATTCCCTCTCGCCCCGTACCATGGCCTGAACCAGGGCCGTGCGCGCGAGGTCGCTACCGCCTATCGCATCCACGAAGACATGGCGGTGCTCCGCGCCAGCGGGGCAGATCTCCACCGTATGCTCCACCGTGTCCTCTGGGTGATCCGCACAGTGGTAACACCTAGGAGGACCTGATCTGACCTGACCTGCAAATTGCAAAAAACGTAAGAAAATTTGATTTTCGCGGGTTACCCTGGAGATTTCTCCTTTATCTTTATTTTTATGCTGTGATACGATTTGTAATTCAGTAAGGGCAGCACTTGGCGGCTATAAGGGCCTTAAAAATTCAGAACAAATGTTTACTTAATGATTTTTTTTTTGTAGGGTTGGAAATCATCCAATGACTTCTCCCGGTCTGGGTGGAGCGGGTGGGCGTGTCAGACTCTCACTGACTAAAACGCACCCCTTTTCCTTCCCTGCCTGATTGCCCAGGGGTGGGTAACTCATTTTCAGAATTTATGCGCTACCCCTAGGCATTACTTAGTGAAGTTAACGTCCTATGACAAGTTCAAAGGGATATCTTATGAGTTAGGTATTCTTACGGTCGGCGCTCATACTATTATGTGATCTCTCTTCTCTTGCATTAGTTATGCTTAGCTAACAATATTGACAGATACCGTACTTGACTTTACAAACCACAGACAAGTTTAAAACATTTGCAGCCTTATTTATAAAGATTTGACCAATGAGCGCACGCCGTGGTAGAGTTCGCGCGGTTGAAATCGGAAGTAAATGTTTTTATTTTATTTTTCAGAATAGAATTTTGTTGCTTATTACCAATGTGAAATGTCAAATGTGACATATCATATGCGACTAATGTAAGGCTCGCTCGTTTTATAACTGTGATTGGCAGATTCTTCATTCAAATTTTTTAGGAGCATTTTGAATTTAGAATCCGCTTACATACTCATTATATGGTTAGAAAGTTTTTATAAATAAGGCCCTTTTATAGATCCCACAGCTCATAAGATACTTTTAACATAGAAAGTATTATTGAAACAATAATGTTCACCAGAGAGAGATTCAGTGTTGTCGGTATTCTAACTTGTGATGTCGAAGCTTACAAGTTTTCTTGTGAGAATCATAGATGATGATGACGTGGATGCTTTAGGAGGTGTCAACGTTAGGTATACCTATCTATAAGTTGCTTAAGGCTCTACTACCGGCCAAGTGGCGCCCTATTAAATAAAAAATCGTTGCATAGCAAATAAAATAAATATTAAAGAATCCTACGTCACATTTGTTACAAAGAGAAATTAGTAGGTAAAAGTACCAAAAACGGCCGTTTCTGGCAATTTTGCCTTCTAATTTGGATAGGAAATATTCTGAGACCAGTTTTAATAACGTAAAAATACTTTATCCTCTTTGTAACAAACGTGACGTTGGATTCTTTAATATTTATTTTCTATGTTAAGCTACGATGTTTTATTCAATAAGGGTGCCACTTGGCGGGTAGTACACCCTTAACATGCCGTTAGAGATTATGAGCATTAGGGCCAGCTTCCACTAAGATGCGACGCGACGCTGCGCGGTCTTTAGTTAGCAAGAAAAAATTCTAAAAAAAACACAATTATAAGAGAATTCGAATAAACTCGCGGCGCCTCGCTGCACAGCGCTCAACAACAGCTTTCTTCAAGCATCCTAAGCTGACCCTAGAAATCTTCACTAGTCCTTTTAATGAGATACTTAAACATGTTTTACCTGCATGTAGGTTGTCCCTCAGCACTGACACTACAATCTCCTTGCAAACAATAGTTCTGACAGATTGAAACTGAAGACTCAGGCTTCGAGTTATTTGGAATCAAATTCTTAAGTGCCTCGCAGCTCTTTGTTCCCTGAATTTGTTCCTGTATTGTGTAATTGGCTGCTATACGGTGACAATACGAACAGTCTGAGCTAGACGTTGAAAATAGTTTTCCTTCCTCATGTTGTGATGGAATCTTCGGTAGTTGCCAGATGCCCACTTGATAGTATTTCTTCCAGTAGATGAAATCTTTTGATACGGCTAATGAATATCCATGAGAGACACTTCTTTCAATAACATGTAATGTTGTTCTGTTTTTTCCATTAAAATGGGCACATTCAATAGATAGCTGATAATTGCCATTTACAATAGCTAACTCCGTCCAGTACATTTTCTGTGTCTGTTGGTCGATGGCCAAGCTTAGTCGAACACGAACATAACTGTCTATTAACACTTCTCTCTCGGAGCCATCAAACCGAGCCCTCTCTATATTGTAGCCTGTAATCCAGTAAATAATCCTGTAATTTGTATACAACAATCAATATTCACAAAGTTCAAAACGAATTATGCCGAGTCTTAATAAAATTAGCGGAACATATATTATAGAAGATATTTTTTTTAAATACAATTCAACTATATCATCTTATATTAATACACATTTTCTTCTATACATGTAAAACAGAGCATTTAAATTTTGCCAGCAGGGCGCGCTGATAGAGACGCCATTGTAAACATTTTACTTACAAACCAAGCGTGTCACGTTTCACACACCACTACAAGGTCAACACAAATGACGTTTCCTGACAGACCACGAAATGACAACAGTTGATATTTTCATGTTTATACAATGTTCAAAAGAAAAGTAATAATTATTATCAGGTTCAAACAATTTTATTTAATTCCATTGATTGTTATGACGAGAAATACTAGTGCCTCCTTTGCTTCTTTTAAGTCTTCACTTTTAGATTGCTCCCAACGTCGACGCACCCGTGAAATTGTTCCTATTCCACTCGATTCGTTTTCTGATCGCTATTTCGTCTGACATCAAAATGCAAAAATCTAATGTCCGCATTGATTTGTTTTGAATAATTTGCCGTTAATTACTCTGTAGTAAAACCTGCACTGGCATCGACGCAGAGAGATAAACAGAGTAGTTTCAGCGTTGGAATAGCATTAATAAATAAATGCTGTTTGGTCTCTTTTGCAAGAAACTCGTTTCGAAGTACTCAGAGGAAATCGTCCCGTGTTTTCGAAGAAACTAGTTGAGCTTTCCAGTCGCTAACAGCCATCTCGCAAGGTTAATATGAATTATTATCTACACGACGTCACCTCACTGTCGCATTGTATTTGACTGGCGGCTTACAAAGTGGTGAAATAGTGAACTAACATGAAATGGATTATAACGTGTTCCTAGACAAACAGCGCCACCTGCCGCGTTCATTTAGAGCATAATCGGGATACAGATGTACAAAATAATGTTTTATGTTTCAGGACAGTGTTTTTAGGGTTCCGTTCCGGAAGGGTCTAAAGTGAACTTTAATCTACTCAAAAACCCTATCCTTAGACCAAAACTAAGAATATCAAATCTTAAAATCAGTACGAACAACACAATAATAGCAATCACTAATATTATAAATGTGAAAGTGTGAGGATGGATGTGATGACGCAACAGTAATATAGCTTATACATAAAACTAACTTAGAGGCTATAATTTATAGTGAGGAGAAGTACTAACTACACGCGGGCGAAGCCGCTGGCGGAAGGTAGTCAAAGTTACTTTAAACTAAAAAACAATCAATAACCACAACATTATCCTAAGAAAGCTATCCATGACGTCCCACTGCTGGGACACAGGCCTCCTCTCTGTGACAGGGAAAACTAATCATACAAAATAATGCGCATCCCTAGGTTTGTACCCACGAACTTCGACGCGTAAGTCGGGCCGTCGGTCGTAACCACTGAGCCACCACTGCTCACCGTCGCCGTCATTATTATTATTTTGTTGCGCGAGTTATTTTAATTTTGCGATATCTCATAAGATGTTCATCTAAACTAAACAGTGTAAAGGACAAATTTAGTCTTAATTAGATACTCAAGATGATAATTATATTTAATTACGTAAGAATTAAAAGTATCATGTTAAAAACACCTTCGCAAATTAAGCATTGTTTTAGACCAAAATTTAAAATCATAAAAATGGTTATTGTGAGTAAACCATAAAAGCTAGACATATGCTACCGCGGACTTTTTTATAGCACTTTTTAAGAGGATATTTTTCACACTACATTAACTTCATGTAACGTGAACTATTTGGGCAGCGCACGCAACAAAAGCATTAAAAAGTCACGACTTTTTCCGATTTAGTAGACAAATATCATCATAACTTTTAGTATTTCACATGTATTTAAATAATTTATAACCAATTTCCATCAAAAATAACAAAGCTTTCAAATGGTATAAGAATTATTTAAATTGTTGCCTTGGTTCGGGAGATTACCCTATATTCACAAAAAACTCACAAAATACGCTTTTTCTCTATAGTTTTAATAAGATTAGGAATATTTGGTTCAATTACAAAATAAATAAAAACTATACATAAAAAAATCGATCTTAGTCGGTGTGTTTGATATATCATTAGTAACGTACCCTCCACAGCTGTCCAGCGCGATATCATAGCAGTCGTGATCCAACGTAACTAAAACATTTCCGTCAACTGCTTTGTTAGAAGATGCAGGATTTAATGAAAGCGAGTAGATACTATGCCATTCCTTCCAAAACAGTGATAGTGTGACCGGGTCGTAGACGACTCCCATGGCGGCACCGTTTGCTTTTCTCGTAACTAAAGGTTGTATTTCCGTGGTTGATAGGTTAAAGCTGAATATTGACACGTTCGGGCTGTTATAGTCGGCAAACAGCACCCTGTAGTGAACTGGATCGTAAGTTACTGAAGTGATATAACTAGTCGACGGAATGTGTTCTGTGTGCGTTACTGTTCCGTTGTAATAAAAATCTAGTTGTGTGTCTTCGCCCACGACGATATCTGAAACATGAAAATATATATTTTTTAATCTGATTGCTAAATAGATTTTTTCTTTCCTTTTCTTGTCATTAAATACATTGCACATATACAAATGGTTTCCAAATGACTTGCACTCCCTATTACTAAGCCTCCGCCAACCGTCTGTCCGTCCGTCTGTCAGCGAGCTGTATTTCGTGCTCCGTAATAGGTACACAGTTGAAAATTTCATAGAAAAGTATATTTCTGTTGCCGTTAAAATAACAAAACCACAACCTACTAGAAACGTGTTCTACTTTTGTTTTTTTTTGCTCGATATTAATAAAGGCAACAAATTAGTACGAAACCCTTCATACGCGTGTCCGACTCGCACTCGGCTGGTTTTCTAATTTACTTCTTAGAATGAAAACCAATTATGTACATCATAACAAAAACAAATTACAACTTTCAGGAGTTACACTGTGTGGGGCTTATCGTTACTAAACCCTTAACCCGAAAATAACCACAAAATCAATGTGATAAATTGTTAACTGTGATTGGATGAATGAACTTTCTACCGCCAAATGTATCACTTGACTTGCATTTTATTAAACCGACGAAAAAAAAGGAGGAGGTTCTCAATTCGACCGTATATTTTTTTTTTTTTTGTGTATGTTCAGCCCTCACTCCGTTATTTATGAACCGATCTTAATTATTATTTTTTTGTTAGATAGGGTATACCTCAAGGGTGGTCTCATGTCAAGGAAATTAGAATCTGATAATGGAATCCTGATAAAATTTAGAGAAAACCTCGAAAATTGTGGGCACGTTTAGCGTTTCTGTACGTATTTTCAGCCATAACTCCGTTATTCCTTGTAAATGAATATTGTTTCTGTTTACTGTTCATAACTTCATCAGGTATTTGCATTTAGAAATCATCACATCATGAAACTGAGCTGATGATGGAAACCATACCTTTCCTAAACAATAGAAGTTAGATATAAAAAACTGGTTTTAGTGACAGATACCACTTAATATGCTTTAAGAAAAGACGTCTTTAGAATATTGGAGGTAACCTCAACTCAATATCCTGGGAACCTCAGTGCCAAGAGGAATGATGGAGGATTAGAAATTAGCCTCAGAGTATTAAAAGATGATGCCAGTCACAAAAAATCATAAAATAAAAAACTTTTTAACAAAAAATTCAACCGACGAAAAAGAACTAAAAAGCAAAAAATAAATAAACCTAGTAATAATAATAATAATAACCTAGTCTTGAGTATTGAGCTTATTCACCTACATAAAATTTGATATTTTATGTAGGTAAATAAGCTCAATTAAAGGCTAATTTTATGTCTACTATTTTTGCGTCGGGGCGCCATAATAAAATGATTAATTACCTACATCTAGCCTTCTTCATTTCTACGTACATATAAAATTTAGATATTTAATAATCAGATTGTTGTTTGGCGCCGACTCAAAATTAGTTTACATAAAATTTGATATTTTATGTAGGTAAATAAGCTCAATACTCAAGACTTAAAAGGTTTATTTACTTTTTGATTTTTAGTTCTTTTTCGTCGGTTGAATTTTTTGTTAAAAAGTTTTTTTTTGACCTGAAGATAAATTTTTTTTCGTATGTTATAACTGACACTCAATTTATAACAGTCCTCCAGTACGAATTTAGAGACTAGGTGTGTGCGCAAACACAGGTGCCACTCTGTGCTCCCTCACTCTCATAGTCCGATGGGACGACAATTCGACTCGACCGGGGAGAGATCAGGTGCAGCACCGACGGCTTAACGTGCTTTCTGAGCATGAGTTTGTTTCACCGCAAACCTTTGACCTCCGAGAAGCCTCTTAGAAATTCCTCATGGAAAAGCCCAATAAAACATTGACCGAAATCGAACCCTGGACCGCACGCTCGGTGTTGATGTTGTTTGGTGATAATGCAAACATTTTGCAGTATTTAGGCAGATCCCCAATATTTATTTAAAGTAATGCTTTGATTCGGAAACTGGATGTCCGAATCACAGAATCGAGTTAGATTTCTATCGATTAGGAAAGTACAATGTAACATCCTCGTATGTGTCACATTGCCAACTCCTCATTGATTTAATAAACACTTTGAGGCGGAAGATATTTGATTTATCAATCCAACAATTAACTTATTTCGTTTTATCAGTATTTTGATCTGTATTTAGATTTAACCTCTGTCAATATTATTTATATAATATAATTCGAGTTAAGTATTGCATTCATTCTAAATGTTGACAAATATTTTATTTAAATAAAAATAAAATCCCAATCCTACTACAAAATTACTGATTGAGCAGCAAAATAGTTACCGCAAAATGTTATTATTTTAGTTAAAATTTGAGTTTTTCGTATTATTTTAGCAACAATTTGAATTCGACGGCGCGTTTGGAGCAGGGGTTGAGCGTTTGGCTGCTGCGCTGCGTGTCGCGGGTTCGATCCCCGCACGGAACAAATATTTGTATGGCCTACAGATAGGTGTTCCGGGTCTGGGTGTCTTGTGTATGTGAGTTTACATGTTTGTAACGCACCCACGATACAGGAATAATTCCTAGTGTGGGGTAACGTTTAAAAAAAAAAAAAATCGTGACGCATCGCTATTAATTGAAAAGGAGTGTTGCTGATTCTGGAGATAGTGGAAAGGAAATATTATATTTATCCCAAACTTTGCCTAGGCATTCGACATTTGCCTAGGCCGAATGTTCAGCCGGTAACGTGCTAACAACAGTCGTAAGTAAGACGGTTGACGGTAAGGTTGACGGAGCCTCGGAAGTGTAAGAGGTCTGTCTGCAGAGTTTAAAGGAACCTAACACGAAGGTTATGACGGGGGCTGCGTTCGCTGACTTTGGTCGCTCACTGTAGCCCCCGTCATCCCCTTCGAACTTAACCATTCCGGGGTACCCTTTCTTTTTTTTTGTGGGGTGGGAAATCATCCAATGACATCTCCCGCTCTAGGGTGCAGCGAGAGAGCATGTCAGACTCTTACTGACTAAAACCCACCCCTGTTCCTTCCATGCCCTGAATGCCCAGAGGCGAGGTAACTCTGTTTCGAATTTTTCCTCAACCCCTGAGCAGGCATCGGCCATGACGGGCCCCATCATGGTTTGCTGACAACTCTTTGAGGCTCGCGTGGAACACTACGTGCCGTCGACTTTCGGTCCTGGTGCTGATCGGATGGCGAGCTACCCACTACTCGCCGTCCGCAGGCCCGGGTTCTGGGGTACCCTAAGTTCTCGCTCTTGGACAATGTACGTCGCAATGGTAAACTTTCTGGTTATTTTAAGCGCAACCAGTATATTTGATTTACCATTATTATTTTGATATAAAAAAATATTTAATTGATGTAAATCAAGTGACGGGTGATAAGTTTTTTTATTTGAATTTAAAAATAAGTCTTTATTAAACAACTAGCTTCTCTCAGCGGCTTCTCCCGCGTGGAAGTGGATAATTATGATACGGAAACATACTCCCGGGACGAAAAGTATCCTTTGTCTTATTCCGGGACATTGTCTACCCATGTGCCGTGTGTGTGTGTGTGTGTGTGTAGTTTCATCTAAATCCATTCAACTGTGACGTTCGTGAAGATGTAACAAGCATTTTATAATATTAGTATTGACTAGATAGGTGTATCCTTTATAGCATGCTATAAATGCTTGCATGTATGTATGTGCATATTAGGGAATAATAAAGATTAAGAAATCTTACTAATTCTTATATTCTTATAATTATAAAGTTTGTAAAAATATAGACTTCTCATAGGTTTTCTATAAGCAAAGAAATATTTTCTGTATTTTTTTCAAAATTTTAGCCTCAGTACTTTGGAGATAAGGGGGGGGATTGTCAATTTTCGTTTATTTTCTTAATACCTTTAAAACTATTCATTTCAAAATTATGAAAAATATATATTTGAGACCCTCACAATGCGCCCTTTCATTTGATGTGTCGCGCAGTACAGTTTGAAAAACTTTATTTTTAAATTTTTCGATTTTCCCCCTAAAACTGACCCCCATATTCCAAATTCATTTATTTACGTTACTTGCTCGTATTTGGGTCATAGAAGTATCACCTGAGTACCAAATTTCAACTTAATCGGACCAGTAGTTTCGGAGTAAATTGGCTGTAACAGACGGACAGGCGGACAGACAGACGGACAGACAGACAGACGCACTAGTGATCCTATAAGGGTTCCGTTTTTACATTCGAATGATCGGAACCCTAAAACAGTGTTGCTACATTAATACAGGAAATTTTCTCCAGTTTATTTTATTGCATGGCTATTTTCTTCGAAATATGAGTCGGAAGGGCAAACAGACGAGGTGGCAACTGAGATAAAGTGAAAATTCGAAAAAAGCACGTCAGAATTTACCTAAGTATATGAAATCACCAATTTTCAAAACTCTCAAAAAACTTTCCAGTTAAAACTACTACATTACTGTACTGGCGGTCCTTACACAATTTATTTTATTTAAATGTAGGTAATGTAGTCTTAAAGGCACCTATACCAAAAAAGGTTCCGTACGAAATGAGGTGATTATTAAAGAAAAAACCTGTTTTATTAATATATTGGTATTTTTTAGTAAAATATACGTAATAATAAACATTATAACTAAATTTCAAGTTCATAGGTTACTGGGAAGTTGAATAATTCTTCAGAACTTCTGTGACACACAACGGACAGACATACAGACGGACAGACGGACAAATGGACACGTGAGTGACAACAATAGGGCTCCGTTTGGTACGGAGCCCTACGCGATGTTCATTCTTGACCAGCATTGCCAATTGGATCTTCAGGTCCCTGTTCTTCCTTTCCGCCGGGTTGGCTTCAGGATGATAGAGTGGGATCAGGTTCTGCTTGACACCGAATAGAAACATGCATTGTTGCATCACTGCAGATATGAACTGCACTCCATTGTCAGAAATGACACGCCTGGGAAAACCATATCGAAGGAAATACTCTTCGACCATTATTTTGGCACATACCTCAGCTGTAACCTCCTTTAGGGCGTGTGCGTGTGTGTCAGTATCCTCGACCATAAATATCCACTTTTCTCATGTTTCGGCTTCTGGTAGGGGGCTAAACAGATCAACAGCCAGTACTTCACCCTTTGCATGTAGAATAGGTGTCTGCAAAAGACTGGCGGGCTTTTGATTGGAGAAGTTATACCTTTGACAGTCGACACAATTCTTTAAATAATCTGCAACTTATTTACGCATACCTGCGAAGTAGTATCGCTGTCTGATACGATCAATTGTGCGATCCACACCTTGGTGGCCAGCAGGAGGGGCGTTATGGAACTCATCCATAACATCATTAAGCATGGATACGGGAATTACGAACTGCGGCTCCTCGGATTCCGAGTCAGAAGCGAGACGATAGAGAACACCCTGGTCCAAAAGGTAGGCGCGCTCTAACCAGCGCGAGTCGAAGACAGAAGGTCAGTGGTGTTTTCTACATCATTGATGATCTTACTCACCTCCGGATCATCTAGCTTAGCAGATCTCAGATTAGCATGACTCTTGCGTGGCACATCTATGATCTATATAGATATGAACCGAACAGACCCCGCAGCTTTCTTGAGAAGACTCGTTGCAGTTAGGTCGGCTAAGTGCATCGGCAATGGGTAAGTGTCGCTTTTAGTAACAGCATTGAGTCGACGATAGTCGACGCAGAATCTAGTCGAGCCATCCTTCTTAGGGACGAGGAGAGCGGGTGCGGCCCACGCTGACTCGCACTCCTCAATAACATCATCCTTCAGCATCTTGTTGATCTCCGCCTCCACTGCGGCCCTCTTCGCGGGCGTGAGGCGGAAGGAGGCACCGCAATAGGCGCATGACCTTCCGTATCAATATGATGCTCGGCGAAGCGAGTAGCCTCTCCTCCTAGACGGAAGGCATCCTCATGGTGTTGAAGTATATCAGTGAGCTGCTGGCGTTGATCGCAGGTAAGCAACAAACCTTCGTCAGACCTTAATGACATACTCGTAGAAAACACAGATATCGGGTGGGGCTGTGACATTGCTTCACCCTTCATACTCGAGTGGGTCTGCGTGCACCCAGAAAAGTGCCAAGAAGAAGCAGAAAAATCAATAACCATACCTGCAGCGTTGAGGAAGTCGATACCAAGAAGAGTATCGTTGTTATCAGCATCCGGAAAAATCACGAAGTCCACTCGAACAGTTTTGTCCTCAGAAATTATGAAGTAAAACCAAGAACCTGAATACTGAGCACTGGCCTCTGCTGATTTGAACGTGGGGTCGTCGTCGGCAGAACGTACGACGCAGAGAGAGGAACCGTAGAAGTAACACAACCCCCGGTAGTAGTCGCCGTAGTGTCGGCGCAAAATGAAGAAACCACTGAAGGCGTGTCAAACTAGTCTACGTTTGAACAGCACAATCCCCGAGTCGAGACGCTAACAGGTGAGTTTACCCTAACAGGTGAGTGACTATTATAATTAACGGTAACAGGCACATCTTCCTTATCAGGTGAGCCACTATTATAATGGACGATAACAGGCACATCTAGCCTGTCAGGTGAGTCATTATTATAATGAACGGAAACAGGTACATCTACTCTATCAGGTAAGTCGACAAAAGAACCTGACTTATATGAACCAATATGAGTTCGACAATCGCAACATAAATTATTATTATTAATGCAGTCGCATGGTTGCGATTGTAAACACCGCGATCTACGATAACTACTAGAACGCGCATCGCGTTTTTGTTTATTTAAACAAACACTATTACAACATCTACGGGCAATATCATGACTTGCAGTGTTAACTGAGAATGTAGGAGGAATGATGGGTTTGTATTCACTTACCAAATATGACGAATAAGTTTCGATCGTAACAGATGAAAATAACAAGTTATTGTTACATTTAGCACATTGCGACCTCATTACTTTGCTGCATTTGGTTTTTTACTAATTTGATGCATTTGGAGACGTTCGGAAACGGTTTGCGTTACATTCTTTAATAATAATTTGAACGAAAGATAAGATATCATGTTTAGAAACTTAATTAAAAAACGAAGGTTATAAGACAATAGAATACAAGCAAACTGTCCATAATTGTACTTGGATGCAAAGTCAGTCAAACGTCATCGGATTTCAGAATAGGGTCTGTCTGACCCAAAACAATATTTTGTACGCTATCAGACAACAGCTGCTGTAGCCTGTTGGTCCCAATCCTGAACTAAATAATCCCGATCTTTAACTTTCAAATTCGAAAGAGTCAGTCGAAGAGGAAGCGAAAAACTCTGACTGATGTTTTGTAATTTTTGTTGTAGATATTATTTAATGTGTGAAATAAAGAGTTCATCTATCTATCTGTCTAAGACTCCGATGAAGGACCCTGGTACTTTTTTCTTCT
This sequence comes from Polia nebulosa, assembly GCA_951329385.1. Taxonomy (NCBI): domain Eukaryota; kingdom Metazoa; phylum Arthropoda; class Insecta; order Lepidoptera; family Noctuidae; genus Polia; species Polia nebulosa. The sequence goes on along the minus strand of OX589608.1, from coordinate 3,070,943 downwards.
ATATTAATGCAGGATTTAAAAATCATCATCTTTTTGTCGTTAATTTATGTTTAAGTACCTAATAATAGCCGCATTTTCGTGAAAATTTAAATGTGCACATTTCTAATGTATGACGCAAAAAAAATGACTAGAATAACAACCCTTATACTCGTACATGACACAAATACATTAAAACTATATATTTTGACCGATTAGAAACGCAAAAGAACCTCAAAAGAATTCTTACTTACGAAATACTATTTTTTAAATGACAAATATGTTTTAAATGTTAAAATATATTTTTTTTTACAAAAAGAAACAACCGACTTCCAAAAAAGATTTAATTTGAATAAATTACTCTAATTTCGGAAGTCGGTGTTTGTAATTTTGTAATTTCTAGAAGTCACTTGTATTTTTTGTAAAAATATTTTTTATTTTTCACTTTTTATTGGTTGTACCCCAGAAGTAAAACTAAATAAATTAAAGTTATGGCCGAATGGATAACCCCAATAACATGGAATTTGAACATTTGGAGACAACCAAAACGTCATCTGTGTATACATATTTATTGTTTATGTTGATTTTTTCAAAAAATGCTGAATCAATTTTGATTATATTTATATGGGACCACCTGGCAAGTATACCCCTTCAAAAAAAAAAACAAAATCCAAATCTGTCTTGCCATTTTCGAGTAATCGGGGAACATACATAAAAAAAAAATAATAAAAGGTTCCAACGAATTGAGAATCTCGTCCTTTTTGAAGTTGGTTAAAAATATACAAGACAAGCACTCTGCCCGCAGCTTCGCTTCCGTGACTTATCCCGCAGGAATTGTTATTTTAATTTTAAAAGTAGCCTATCTGTTAATATAACTTTTTATTGGTGAAAAAATGGTTAAAATCGGTCCGGTAGTTCCGGTACAAACGAACAAACAAAAAATCTTTCCTCTCTATAGACAAAAAAATGTTTCGATAAAAAACATTTTTTTAATAGTAACTAACCAATTCCATACTAATTATTTATTCACCTTACTGAAGAAATTTATTGGTACGATTTTGGTAAACGTTGATTATAAAGGTATTATCGTTTACCAGAATCGTATCAACCAATTTTGTTACCATTAAACCCAAAACTTTTAAAATTGACGGCACAATTGGCAGGGTGGTTGAGCGATCTGCTGCTGCGCTAAGTGTTGTGGGTTCGAACCCTGCACGGCACAAATGTTTGTATGATTTACAGATAGTTGTTCCGAGTCCTGAGTGTCTTGTGTATGTGAGATTACATGATTGAGTGAACGCACTTATTATGTAGGAGAAATTCCAAGTACAGGGCCGCGTTTAAAAAAAAGAAACCCGTCTCTACTTTAGTGTTAGCATTAAAACCAGAGGACACGGTGGAGCATACGGTGGAGATCTGCACCGCTTGGGCGGAGCCCCGCCGTGTTCAAGTGGCGGCTATCGGCGGCAGCGACCTTTCGCGCCCGGCCCTAGTCCAGGCCATGATACGGAGCGAGAGGGAATGGGAAGCAGTCTCCTCCTTCAGCGAAGCAGTAATGCTCGCGAAGGAGGAGGCGGAACGGGTGAGGGAGGCTCAACAACAAAGTTGACCTCACGCCCTCAGCAGCAGCCGCCGCAGGAGACGCTCTGGGCGTAGAACGTCGCGAGACGATCTCCGGCCACCGTAGACCCGGGCCTGCGGACGGCGAGCAGTGGATAGCTCGCCGTCCGAACAGCACCAGGCCCGAGAGTCGACGGCGCGTAGTGTTTCACGCGCGCCTCAAACAGTTGTCAGCAGATCATGACGGGGCCCGTCATGGCCGAGCCTGCCCAGGGTTGTGGATAAATTCGAAACAGAGTTACCTCGCCCCTGGGCACTCAGGGCAGGGAAGGAACAGGGGTGGGTTTTAGTAAGAGTCTGACAAGCCCTTTCGCTCCACCCAGAGCGAGAGATATCATTGGATGATTTCCCACCCCTAAAAATAAAGCATTCAATAAATAAGTAAACACTCACCCCAAGAAAAACCGTTCACCATCTCTACAAGCAGTGCTAACAACGTCAACACACGCGCGCTATGCATCTTGTTCTCCAGACAAGGTTTCAGCAGATGAGATGTCAACTCTCGCTGACAAATCGGAGGATACTAAAACAGAACGCTGATTTACTGAAACACAAAGCTATAAATAGATTTCGACAAGACATGTGCCAAAAAAATTTACCGTTTTGTAGGATTTCCTGTGATAAGCGGACAATTCTGATTATATTAAATAAATGTAATTCAAATTTAGTCTTATCGCTTGTTTTTTATGGTTCCGTAGTCCTAAAAAGAACGAAAACCCACGTATCATATTCAATCTGTCCGTCTGTCCGTCCGAGGTATAGCATGGAGACTGTTAATATTAGAAAGCAGTAATTTTGCATGGGTGTATCCTACTATAATATTATAAAACAACTTTTGCCCGCGGCTTCGCCCGCGTGGTTGTCAAAAAATATCCGACGGGAACGTACTACCGGGATTAAGAAGTAAACTTTAGGTTAATCCAGGTTAGAATCTATCTGTGTGCCAAATTTCATCCAAATTCGTTCAGCCTTTTTTGTGCAAGCTGGAACATACTTCCAAACAAACTGAACGAACTTATGACGAGTTTTGCAAACATAAATGTAGGCAACAGCTGATTTTTTTTCGCGATTTCAAAGTTAGTCCCATAGTAAAAGTAATTCAGTTCGATGGTCCAAAGCACTCCTTAATGTTTCGAGGGTTCATCTTTTAACACCTTATATAAATCAATTTTTAACGTGAAATATTTTGGAAAAGTAATAAGTACCATTTTTTCGGTTTTAATTTAAACTTCAAACATAATTATAATGTATTCATAGTATTAAACAGAAAGCCTCTTCTAAGTCCGTGTTGTAACGGGTGACTACGGAACCCTACATTGCGCGTGGCCTGACACGCACTTGGCCGGTTTTGTGACCATGAAACTAATCAACGCCCGCACGTAATAAGTCGGTAACGTGCTATTTCTGTTTTTTTTTTGCCATTATGACAAATTCATAATTTATGGACTAGCCTATAGCCTAATACGAAGACAACGTAAGCTTTTGTTGTAGCGAAATATCCAAATAATTTGTCGGCAAACGTACTGCTATGCGACTGTACCTATATAAAAGTTTATTTTGAAATTTACTAGCGATCCGCCCTGTAGCTTTGCACGAGTACAAAGTATACACATAAACGTTCCTCATGAATTACTCTGTCTATTGGTGAACATCGCATGAAAATCTGTTCAGTAGTTTTTGAGTTTATCGCAAACAGACAGACAGACAAACCCGGCGGGGGACTTGTTTCATAACATGTAGGTAGTGATAGTGAATTTGATAAGTTACCAAACTTTAAACTTCAGAAAGTTTTGTTAAAATTAATACAGTTACGTAATATTTTTTTTTAATAATTGACGACTTTAACTCCGTTAGAACAATAATTGCTGTAATATTTTACCTTAAATATAGGTTTTCATTTTAGGTTTTGGTTAGGTATAAATAATTTGTTAATGATTTGACGGTTTCAATTTACAATAATATGAAGCTTTTAATTGATGCACCAATGCCCTCAATAATCCCACTCGCTGAAAAGGTATTCATTAAGATCATTAGATAGTTTTCTAAAAATAGGATTTTGCAATTACTGACTTATTGCTTTTGGGAATCCAGATACTCGTATGTATTTATCAATCGGATGCAGGCATGAGTAACAGGAACTCGCTTATCACAAATGTGTTCGGATGATACTCTCTGTGCGTTTATAACCAGACTTGAATAAATTACGATTTTAATAGACGAGGTATCTTTCTCCTCACTTAGGTCGTGCGATGGCTAGGTATAAGACTACTAACGAACTATGATTTTAATAGACAAGGTATCTTTCTACTCACTTAGGTCGTGCGATGGCTAGGTATAGGACTACTTACGAACTATGATTTTAATAGACAAGGTATCTTTCTACTCACTTAGGTCGTGCGATGGCTAGGTATAGGACTACTTACGAACTATGATTTTAATAGACAAGGTATCTTTCTACTCACCTAGGCCGTGCGATGGCTAGGTATAGGACTACTTGCGAACTATGATTTTAATAGACAAGGCATCTTTCTACTCACCTAGGCCGTGCGATGGCTAGGTATAAGACTACTTACGAACTATGATTTTAATAGACGAGGTATCTTTCTACTCACTTAGGTCGTGCGATGGCTAGGTATAGGACTACTTACGAACTATGATTTTAATAGACAAGGTATCTTTCTACTCACCTAGGTCGTGCGATGGCTAGGTATAGGACTACTTACGAACTATGATTTCCGAGTTTGTTTGTTTGATTTTGATTGCACCTGAAGACGTTGAATAAACAGCTATAATCACTCCTTTTGGTTTATATGAGTTTACGCGAACGACTTTTGGTTTACGGAATGCCGCGCAAACATTTCAGCGATATATGAATAACGTGGTATTACAAGGCTTCGCTGCACAATTCAAGATAGATTCAGAAGGTCGATCAGAGTCTAATTTCTACTTCTGTTACTAAGATGACATCATCGTTGCTAGTTAGACCCCGTGCTCCATATGTTACACTTACGGGTGATATTTGAGCGATTAAATCGATTCGTTATAGCTATCAATGTGGCGAAATCTAGTTTTGGAAAAGAAAAACTAGAATTTTTAGGTTACGAGGTCACGTCATCAGGAATCAGACCATTACCAGATAAAGTTCAGGCAATAATCGATTTCCCAAAACCCAAAACGGTAGATCAGTTACGGAGTTTCTTGGGAATGGTTAACTTTTATAGGTCAAGCCTACCTAGGGCAGCACATACCAATCGGTGTTGAATAAGTATTTACAGAATGTTAAAAAAAAGTCTATAATTAACTGGTCGCCAGAAGCAGACATTGCGTTTGCGAAATGCAAAACTAGCCTACAGAATGCAACTGTGTTATCGTATCCGGTAATAAACGCTGAGCTTGCTTTATGGGCGGAGTGTTGATGGTTGACTCACACTGGTGTCCGTTACGTTATTTTTCTAGAAATCTCAACGATGTGCAACTAAAATATAGCACATAATATAACAGGGACGTCCTAGCTATTTATTTAGCGGTACAGCATTTTCGTTGTAGGCAGACCTTTTATAATTTTTACGGACCATATTAAGCCACTAGTTTATGCGTTTACGAAAAAACCCAGTGATAAAGAAACAACTAGACGTGTTAGGCAACTTATCAGTGAGTTTACAACAAATATTCAGCACATCAGTGGTAGTGACAATACTGTAGCTCGGGTTGAAACTATCACATGCCCGACAACGCTCGATTTCAGCAAATTAGCATTAGCGCAACGATCGGATGACGAGCTGACGTTGCTCTTATCGAAAGAACACAAAGTGATGCAATTCAAGCGGATTATTTTACCCAACTGTCATAGTGAGGTGATTTGCGAAGTATCTACTAAGGTTGCAAGGCCATACCTACCAGTAGCTTTTAGGAAAAGGGCTTTTCAGGCGGTGCACAGCTTGCGCCATTCGGAAATTTGTAGTATTCGGCAATTAGTGACGTCTAAGTATTTTTGGCCGAGCATAAACACAGACGTAGGAAAGTGGGCCAAAACCTGTATTCAATGCCAAAAGTCGAAGATCGTCATACAGTATCGTGACTAGGACAATAGGAAAGTAGTGTACGATTCGAGCATATACATGTTGATCTAGTAGGACCATTGCCTACGTCACCTGGTGATTATAGGAAAAAAAAAAGCCTGTCGCGCTATCAACAACCGTAAGGCAATAGCCTTACGGTTGTTGATAGCGCGACAGGCTTTTTTTTTTGTGGAGTGGGAAATCATACAATGACTTCTACCGCTCTAGGTGGAGCGGGAGGGCGTGTCAGACTCTTATTGACTAAAACCCACCCCTGCCTGAGTGCCCAGGGGTGCAGGGTGGTAACTCATTTACAGAATTTATCCGCTACCCCTAGGCACAGCGCGACAGGCTGGAATGCTTTTGCAATCAGAAACATTCATGCTAGTACGGTAGCCAAGACGTTATACGAAGGGTTACCACAGATCAGGACAGACCATTTGAGAACAGCTTGTTCAATGAGTTAACGATATGTTTAGGAATTAATAAATTTAGAACTACAGCGTATCACCCGCAAGCGAACGGCACTGTATAAAGGTTTCATCGGGTGTTAAAAGCAGCAATGATGACCAGAAAGGACAGTGGCACGTGGGTTGAGGAGTTGCAGACAGTTCAGCCCCCTTAGCCAAAATACATTTCTGTAAACAATAGCACTAACGCTTCGTGCAAAATGTATGGCAACGACCTTTTGCACGAAGCGTTAGATAGAAAACTGTCACGTGACTCACGCCTAGTAATGTCTTTGCCATATATTTTGCACGAAGCGTTAGCGTTAACGTTTACTGAAAAGTATTTTGTCTAAGCGTCCTGTTTGGGTTACTCGCGATACCGCAGAGCGTTACTGGTGGCAGTGGTTACCCGGGGATTTTTACGGTGACAATAGTATAAGCGTTAGCGATTCAAACGAATATGTTAGCAAAATTAGGAACATTATCGAAAACCTTACACCAAGACCGTCGAAACAGAGAGATGCGAGGTCTATGTTTGTTCATTCAGATTTAAAGACTTGTTTACATGTTTTTGTGAGAGTAGATCTGGTTAAAAGATCCCTACAACCTCCCTATGACGGCCCATATCAGGTTTTAGAGAGGAAGGAAAAGTATTTCTTGGTGCAGATAGCAGATAAACGTGTGAAAATATCAATAGATAGGTTAAAACTGGCGTACGTAGTTAACGAAGGAACCCTTCCACTAAAATATCAGGAAAAAGATTGTGTCGTACTCGTAACTAATCCTACTAATAAACTATTTAGTGATAAGTCTATAGTAGTGCTAAGCGTGTAACTTATACCACACACAGTGGTAGAACAGATAAGCAGCCGATAAGGTTTGTAAAATTAAAACTGTACTTATGGCACAGTGAGCCATAACATTACGAATAAGTGGGTTCGATTCCTACCACAAAAAAAACAATACAATGGTTTTAGTAATGCAATTTGTTAAATTAATATATATAAGTATAATAATACACCTACGTAACACTTAAATTGTTTTGCATATTGACAATTTTGAAGAACTTTGTAATAAACAAGGAAAATGTAAATCTTGCACGTTAAATAATTTTTTTTAGGTCAACGAAATGTGTAAGTTTCATAAAGAATTATTGACTAAGATAAATTGTAATTGTTGTAGAACGTTCTTGTAGAAAAAAATAATATTTGTACACTAAACGTAATTTATTCATTGTTATTTATAAGAATGTGGCTTTAGCACAAACGGTGTCTAACGAGGTGATTGAACAAAGAGTTGGATTTTTGGAAATTATTGCGATCGTGTGCGCTGTTTACATGGGACTTTTGATTCTGTATTTAATTTTGATCAGAAGCCAGTGCAAGTAAAGGGTATGGGGCTGGTTTAAGAAGGAACCAGTCGTAGCCGGTTGGAATTCGCCAGTAGTAAAGGTGCTTACAGTGCCACTGCCGACTGTACCACGTAACCAAAATGTATATTAGTAAAGGTGCAAACAATGATGTCGCCGACTGTACCACGTAACCCAGATGTATATAAGTAAAGATGCAACCAGTGCCGTCGCCGACTGTACCACGTAACCCAAATGTATATATTAGTAAAGGTGCAAACAATGATGCCGCCGACTGTACCACGTAACCCAGATGTATATTAGTGTTTGCTAACTTATTAATGTGTTATGTGTGTCATTTTCATCTTCAACTTAAAATGGGATTGTCTAATGGAATGGTGTTTGGATTAAATAAAACTACGTAATTAGACATACATTTTTTAATATTGTCGTTGACAAATTAATATACTTAGCTTAAGTACTTCTTTTAAGAAAGAGGCTACTGTAGGGACACAATATACAAGCTTACTCAGCGTTATATTATTAGTGACGCACGGCTGCGCTCGTGATACAGAGAGAATTTTTATCGCAAATAAACTACAGTCGTAATTGGTCGTTTCTATTAAACCTGCACCTCGACACAAAACAAGTAGAACACATTAAACTAAATGTTACCTAAAGAGTTAATACCTTAAAAAACTACGATTGTTCCTATAAAGCCAAAAATTGTTTAAGAGCTAACGTACTTTGCATTAGAAAGGTAACCACAATCTGGCAATCTTCAGCCCTGCACGTTATCAACAATGATCATTATTTTAAAACTGTGAACAAACTGTTTTTTTTTTAGTTTATTAGTTTGTTCCTGTAAACTTGAAATATAGAATACGGTTCATACATCAATACCAACTAAAATACACTAAAAATTGCAAAATAACTTTAATTTCGGCAGTTGGTGGTTCTGGTAACTTTTTCATGGTTAGTTGCGGTACCCCACCACTAAAACTGATAAAGTGATAAAGTCCTGTTGCTGTTTGTGAAATGAGGGTGTACCAGGGGAATTGTACTCATCTGTTTACCCCTTCAGAGCGTACCGTCGTGATGTTATGTTATGAAATTGAGTAAACAATAAACATACATGAGATTGTAGCAATCCCGGAATACTTGCTATCATTTATTATTGAAGAGTTCTATTGTCTATCTCCAAAGTTCTTCATCAGTCTTCACCAAATTTAAACGGAACCACTTCGAGATAATAATTATCCCAACAAAAAAAAGAAACAAATAATTGATCCATAAATTGACGGAGAAATCAGTGAATTTATAAAAAAAAAAACATTCATACCCAGTCGAATATAGAACCTCCTCCTTTTTAGAAGTCTGATAAAAAACCGGTCAAGTGCGTGTTGGACTTCGCAAATTTTAGGATTCCGTACCAATTCTTGACTATTTATGGCTTTGGGTCAACAAGACGCTTATATTGTGAAAATTTGAAAACTCAACTCATTTGCCCCAACCGTTTGGCTGTAAAACCTGTGTGATAGACGACGGACAGACGGACAGACGGACAGACGGACAGACGGACAGACGGACAGACGGACAGACGGATTGATTGCCCTGACTTGGTGGCTAGTTTGTGTTACCTGGTTCCTCAGACACACCTATATGGACGGCAGGTACGCACCAGGCAACTATTGGCTACCCGCTTTTGTAGATCCAATGCTGGTGTGCACTCACCGCTATACCGCTTAGTCGACACATACAATACGCTTTTTGGTGCAATAGACATAATATTATTCTTATGCAGATATAAATTTAAAAATGGTATAATTAACATTCTTAAGAATCGGCATTAGGCTTCATAGGTTTTACACAATGTATGTATCATTATTTATAGGCTGGGGACCTGTATGATACATCACGCATTATTTATTTAATTTTTTTGTTTCTTACATCTTTTATTGAATATTTTTATATATTTATTTTAATTCTTTTTCATTTAGTTAACACTGCTACAGTTAACGTTTGCTAACAGTTTGTTTTTATTATTTAATATAGTAATCTGTGGAAAACGTTGTGAGTATTAAGTATATTTGTTAAGTTTAATTTTAAAACAACACTGTATAGGCTTATTAAACTACTGTTTGTATTCCGGACCCTAAAAATAACGATTTCGCTAAGCACATGTATCTGCTAGGTGAATGTAAAGGTGTGCAGTATTATTCTGAGTTAAAATAAACACTATTCAAACTAACCTAACCTAACCTAAGTACATTTATTTATTTACTTAAATAACTTAAGTGTTTACTATTTATAACCTTAGTATGACCATACAGGATATAGATAATTATGAACAATTTTATTCAAACAATTCAGAGTGAACTCCTAAAAATAAATTGAAATTTCCATACAAAGTAGTCATATGTTGACCAAAATTAGTGTGGGAGCTCCAATTACTATTTATTTCAGAATTGTTCTCCTCATCGCTGCCACTGTGACGAAGTTGTCAACAGCCTCGGATACCACGGCCTGTCATGTAGCTGAAACGCGGGTCGCATAGCGCGGCACGCGAATATCAACGACATCATCCGACGAGCTCTTGTCACCGCCGGTGTTCCGGCTGTGTTAGAACCACATGGTCTGGTTCGCGACGACGATGGTAAAAGACCGGACGGGATATCGTTATTTCCGTGAAAGTTGGGTAGGCCTTCAGTGTGGGACGCTACATGTGTCGATACTCTTGCGCCATCTCATCTTCCTAGTTCGTCGTGCTGTGCCGGTGCTGCCGCTGCGGCTGCAGATAACCTCAAGCGGCGGAAATATAACAACCTAGTCGGTAGCTACATTTTCGAGCCGTTTGGGGTCCCTTGGGCCGTGGAGCCCGGTGCTCATTTAGTATTTGAAGATCTATCTAAACGCCTTGTTGACACTTCGCGTGACCCAAGGGCTGGCTTTTCCTCGGCCAGAGGTTAAGCATTGCCATACAACGTGGCAATGCCGCCAGTCTTTTGGGCACACTTCCAGTAGACAGCGATGCGAAAGAATTTTTCGGAAGATTTTAAGTTTTATTTAGTTAGGAGTTTTTGATTCAATTACGGTTAAGTATTTTATAGATAAGTTTGTATTTAAAGGATTATAACTTTTATATTTATGTTCGTTAAAAATATAATTTCAACTCAGAATAATTGACTAACTTTCTTGAAGAAAGTTGTTCATTTGTCTGGGCAGAAGACCACGCATTTCCGTTAAACCCTGTATATACAAAAACAAAACAAACTCGGACGTCCTCCTACTTTGCATCACTTTTTAACCGATTTCAAAAAAGGAGGTTCTGTATTCGACCCCTACCTATATATGTATGTTTGTAAGTTCGCGACTTTTCAAAAACTGCGGATCCGATTTGTTAGTTAGGTCCCTTCAAACCCTGTAGACAGTAACAGGAGCCCCGCACAGCGGGGCTCCGTCTACCTACCTTACTGGCAACTGTCGTTAGCACATTTCAGTGAAAAGCATGTTGTTTTTATTTTTTGTTTACGACAGTTACCAAAACAAAAACTCGATGCCTTCGCTGTAGCTGCCAACTTACTATTTTTGCTATCTTCTTTAAATATTTTTTAATCCCAAATTTATATTAATTTATAGCCGCGTTAAATACATACCTTTGTTATTTAAATGTATAATTATCAAGGATAATGTATAATTTCAGCTAGACAGGCATCCACTAGAAAATACCATTGGTGAACTAAGGAGCCAGTTGATGATGAATGTAAGGAGGAGAGCGCCCAGCACCTAGTGGAAGTCATTGCAACTTGCAAACTACAAGCAAGTATCTGAGTTACTGAATAGCCTGAGCCTAAAACAACTCGTCAGTTCCCCTACCCACTTTACAGACCATAGCATAGAAACTTTGATTGTTTATCCCAATCTCAATCACAAAGGGTTGTCAGTTGAGTGGACCACTAAATGGTCACTCGCTCATCGCCTGTGAATTTAATACTAAGCGTGTTAATATAAACCTTATTTAAGTGCAGATTTATAGCATAAACAAACACTGTGACAACATTTTATGAAAATGACATTTAATGACACGGAATTCAATAAAAGCATTTTGACAATATACACTGCGCGCGCTTCAATCAAGACAAAGGAAAATGATAAAGGAACCGTCATACGTCTGGTTCACTGGATCCATCATACTAATGATGTACCTACTTACGGAACGACGCCCTGACCAATTATCGCAAGACGAAGTCATATTTCAAAAGGGCAGACTACAAGCAACTGAAATCTATGGTGGTCAGTTACATATTGAGAGAAAAATTTGCATTCTTTTATCATTAAGAAATGAAATACCCTAAAACTCTATGGAACAACTTAAAAACTAGGCAAGTGCGTGTTGCATTTCGTACATGAAGGGTTCCGTTCCAAATATTGGTATTGGTTAGTAAAGTATACGTAATAATAAACATTAACTCCAAATTTCAAGTTCAGTCAATGAGAAGTTAAAAAATTCTTCGTAACAAAATTTTGTGACAGACGACGGACATACAGACAGACAGACGGACACATGAGTGACAACAATAGGGCTCCGTTTGGACCATTCGGTTTCGGAATACTAAAAACACTGTACTACCGAATAATCAAGTTGATGATCTTCCTACTCACTTTAGAGACCGAAACCGAAAAAATTGTAATTTTTTAGGGTTCCGTAACCGATGGGTAACCAACAGGACCCTATTATTAAGACTCCGCTGTCCGTCTGTCTGTCAGCGGGATGTATCTCATTATTCGTAACAGATAGACAGTTGATAGGCAGTCTGGAGTTGTCTATTACTCGGACCATGTCGAAACTAGAACGAATTTCCTTGCGTTCAAGCGTTTTTGCCGTAGCTATTATTGGAATCAATAGTAACAGCTTACAATTTTAGGACCCAATAATATTAGTGTTTTTAACCAGTGGTGCTTGGCAATTGGGCTTACCCCAGTTGTTAATACCCCCTTTGTGCCTAATGGCCTAGCTTTGTTCTGTCTCCCGCTTGATTAGGAGGTAAGTGGAAATTATGTTTTTCTTACTGCACCGCTGTCTTTTCTGATTAATTTCGTTGCAGGACCTAAGACAGTTTAATCGTTTTTCTGGGACTCGTCGAGCGTCATTGCCTCGGTGTCTTTTTTCTGGTGGTCACCACTGTTTCTGGTTTATATATAGGGTATTCTGGTTAACGAAAGTAACAGTGATGTGGAAAAAGTGTGGCGAGCTTGTCCCAAAAAAAAAGGTAGACAGTTTACATTTTCACAGAAATTAAAAATAAGCTCCCTTTAATTTTTAATTTATACCTACCTGTTTTTAATGTTCCTGGCAACCCAGTCTGCAATATTGCGAAACAAAATCACTTTTATTCATAACATTTCAGTGATAATATGTGGGAATTAACGACATTGTGTAGATCTTTACCTCCACCTACGTATCAAGCTTTGATGTCAAGATGTTTACTAGATATTTACTGTGTATATTCCTATGAATCTGGTATGCAGGGAAAGGGTTTATCAAGAAGAAAAACACAGAAAGACAAGACCAGGTATTTATTTCAAATAGGCTTGTCAATAATCGAAAATCTAGTTGCCCGTTCGTAAAACTAGGTCTTCATGGAGAAGAACGGCAAGAAACTCCATGGGAACTCTCATATAATATTTTATTGACATATGGGAGAGAAATCATCAATATAATAAAAGCAATGCATAAATTAGATCAGTTACTGACCAAAGCGGATTAATAACCATGAATAACTTTAGTAAATATTAGCAATATAATATTATTGCATCTTATAACAGTACATCGACAGTGAAGATCATCAGTATTAAAGTAATAAAAGATGATCACATTTTATCATAACAATTCATAGCAATGAAGCAATAAAAATATATTTAAATCAAAACATACCAAACCATTCCGAAGCGTCTTGCCGAGTCCAACGTCAAACGATTTCTGCCCGGTCGAGCGTCTTGTACCCTCTTTTATAGTGCGGCTTGCTTGTCAGTGGCAGGGAGCGAATAGTCGTACGATATAATTTAATTGTTAAACTGAGGGTACTACAAAAAAATACACTACTTTCTTTAAATAATACTAGAAAATAGACATTTCTCCCACAAATAGTTACAAATTCTCATTACAACCAGTTACCGCAAATCTAATTTTTAAATAACTTCGCGAGCTCAAATCTAATCCAAAGCTGTACTGTGGTTACCCTGAATATGCTTCTGTTTACCTTCCCGCACTCACTAAAACAGTTGCGGACATTGCAGACGGTTCAATCGGCTCTGTAACATCGAGAAAACTGCAATCGTTAGACCGTAACCTAAAAAACAACGAGTTATTCAACAAACACTCCTTGCGCGTCCAATTAGCAGACACAATAGATTTTAATTGTGTATCGCCCAGCATGTGGGCCCTAGACGCGTGAACGATTGGATTTGAGGCACATTAAAATTCTGTCCTGCCTATACAAAACTGCTGAAAAGGCTGTTTTCTTTAAGTTATGACCAGGAAACCCTCAGATATCCCACGACGGATTTATACTCTAACTGCAAGGTATTAACGGTTCGACACCTTCACGTGCTTCGATCTATTCTCAGAACACAGTCAACCCTAACGACACTTACAAACGACGGTGTCATTCGATGTGTATGTCTGACCGTTCGTAGCTCCTGCCCCCCTAGACATATTACTTTTCTATTATCGTTTACGCTAACGCTTTGCTAATGCTTAGTTAGTACAAAATGTATGGCAATGACATTACCTGCGCACTTCTCAACGCATGTAATGCCATTGACCCTATTTCAGAGCGATTTTGTTTACCAGACGGGCAGTTTAATAAGAGTGTTTGTTTCCCTCATCATCGGTGTGTAATGTGTGTATTGCATTTATATTGACCGCCATTTGATTTCATTCCATTAAAATTTAATATTCTTCCACACCCGTTTAATGGTAGACTTGCTATTATATTTGCTTTTTTCTTCAACTAGGTCAGAAATTAATATTGCTTGTTTACATTTAAACATATGAAAAAAAACTTACAAAAAATTTACTTCCTTATAAACAAAAAATAAAAACTTTTAACAAACTAATAGGTACTAAAAAAATCTTAAATATGGCGTCGTTGAACCCGTTCACATTATTCAACTTTAAAGATTGTTTATACAAATTTTACCGCGACTTACAAGTTGTAGGTCGTGTATTCAAACCCGAGCAGGCGCTTTAGTTTGTATAAATTATTTTATCACCACTGCTCTCAAAACGGTGAAGGAAAACATCGTGAGGAAACCGGCATGTACTAGAACCAAAAAATCGAAGACATGACATCCACCAATCCGCATTGGGCCCGCGTGGTGAATTACGGCCCACACTATCTCACAGAGAGGAGGCCTGTCAGAACTTCAACATCTCTTTTCACCCTCTGTATGAAAACCTGCCTTTGTCCTGCAATGGCCATTTACAGATACATTCGATAGTTACTTAAGTAGGTAGGTATATGAATGTGTTTATTTACTTTAAGAACGTGATGATTATAACTACTTATCACAGAAAAGTTTTCTATTCGTGATTAAAATCGTAATTAGAACCTGAATACGTTTGACCTTACAAATACATAGGTGCTGTTTGGAAATTCGAGGGATTCTTCACGGAAACTCCAAATGTGGTAACTTATAATCAAGCTTGTATTGCCCCGATTGCGAACAAAGATAGAAGAAGCGAAATAACATTCAAGTATCAAGACGATCGTAATAGTAGACCTTACAACTACCTATGAGACTAATTTACATGCGCTGTCGATTTGCTCACTACAGTCGAGCAGGCGTTGGCCTCGCAAAAGATGCTGTTCAAATTAAACTTGTATTTCTTTTGTAAAGTAACTAGCATGAAGGTCAAACGAAGGCAATAGGAAGTAGGACTAGCTGGTACCGGCGCTTTCGCGCGTATTCTAGGGAAAACACCTCATGTTTGTACCACCTCGCATAATATCTATAATAATTGTGTGCCTTATACAAATCTAATAAGCTGTTAAATAAGATAACAAAAACACCCAACAATCAATACAATTACACAAACGAAGGAGTCCAGCTAATCTCACCATCTCTGCCTGAGCCCACCGTTCGATAGGTATCATGGTCGTTAGATATGCGGCAGATATGTTCGGCTCCACTCTATTTTATCGTTACGGTTTCCCAAGTGACATCAGCTATTTTTGTGTTGTTCCTAACTCGGTCTTCAAGATTATACCCAGACTACTCCGATAAACAGCCCTTTGAAGTACCTCGAACGTGGACATCTGCTGAATAGTCAACAACCATCCCTCGATTTCAGAATTGAGGTAGTTAAAATGTTAATTAGTCAAACACTACCAAAGCCCGAAATCCTGTCAAACTTTGACATTTAAGTAGAGTTTGACACGTTCTTATTACAAAATACTCAATTCAAAATCGGATGCTTGAGAATGTGAGTGAGGATGAGAAGAATTTACGGGAATAGAGGAAGATTTGACCTTTATAAAGTTTTTCATGGCCGATTAGCTCTCTAAGGCATTCAGTACGTCTTACAACTTTTTTGTTTAGTTTTGCCTGGAAAGGGACTATTGGACCAAGTTAAAGATACTCATTGATAGTGATGACGACAGAGGTATTCAACCTCGCCATCCTGCACGGTGATCCTGCGATTGACGTGATTCGTCATCAACTTACTTACTTTACGTTGATCATCTAAAGTTAATATATGCTAACTCTTCAGGAGGACATTAATTCATTTTACCATTGGAGCATTGAAATCAAGCTCTTATTAAATACTGCTAAATGTAGTGTTATGTCCATTATTCGTGCTCATAACCTTCTGCATATGCAATATTATCTAGAAGCAGAACCGATTGCTCGTGCTGTTTCGGTTAAAGATCTCGGAGTTTTATTTGACCCAAGCCTAACTGTCCATGATCATAACATATGGGACCTTGCCACTGGTTCGTACCGCAGACTAGGGTTTACTTCGAAACATACGAGAAATTAAGAGCCCTCTGTCTATTAACAGCTTTAATTGTTTGGGATCTCTATGAGAGTACCTTTTTTTGAGAGTTCTTACGCCTTGCTTCTTGAGAAAATAAAAAAATAAAATTACATAAGTTTATCTTGAAGAAACTGTTCGTATCCTATCCATTTAATAACCCACAAACTCTCGCTCCAAGCAGCTGTCTCTGGCGCGGGCTGGCGGACGTCGAGTAATGGGTACCTCGCCGTCCGATAAAGACAAGGCCTGAGTCGACGACGCGTAGTGTTCCATCATCTGCCTAGCCTTTTCCCAACTATCTTGGGGTTGGCTTCCATTCTAACCGGATGCAGCTGAATACCAGTATTTTACATAGAGCGACTGCCTATCTGACCTCCATAAGCCAGTTACTGGGTAATACGATACCCCGTAAGACTGGTTGTCAGACTTTCGGGCTTCTGACGGCCCGTAGCCCGTGCGGCTGTTATTACTTTAACCACGAGCTCCTCCGCGTAGTATTCAACGCGTGTCTAAAATAGATGTCAGCAAAAACTGACGGGTCTGCTAGGGCCGATGCCTGCCTGGGTTTGCGGGTAAATTTGAAATATAGTTACCGCGGCCGTTGGCACAGGCAACTGAAGGAACTGTAGTGAGTTTTAGTCGCTAAAAGCCTGACACGCCCCCTTGCTCCGCTCAGAGCGGGAGAAGCCATTGGATGATTTCCCACCCTCAAAAAAAAAAGGTTATGTAATACACAGATTGATTGCCGTTCATTCATCACGTACAGTGTCACTTCCATCTTCAATGCTCTACTGACTTAAACATCGGAGTGTGACTGGTTTGCTGGGACATAGATTGTCGTGGGTCGTGAATGCTTAAGATTTAGCGAGAAGATGTTATTTATTCCATTCCACATTTATATTGCAATGCCGGTTTTATTTGCCATTGTGAATAACTCTCTAGTAGTTAAAGTAGTTGAACTAATTCTCTCAAAGATGTGTGTCTCAGCTGGTTTGTATAACGTATAACAGGACAGACATATTTAGATCTTCTATTAGCCAGATGACCTGTATTAGAATCCAGTGAACCATGTATGCGCTAGGTGCTCCAACAGAATGTGATTTGTGTATTTATTATATAATAGTATGCAATCACCTAGTTAACTTTCAGGTGGCGTTGATGGAGGATTGTGGAAGTAAAACGAGGAGTCTTACTCGGATGTAGGTTTATTGTAGACTAAATATAGACGCACATAACATAATTCTTATAATCTAGTTTACATCACTATCTTCCTTTATGTCTATAAACATTTAGTAGCTAACGTAACGACTCATGCAATGCATTGAGAACGTTAAGTTCTAACAGCTATGGCGACAACGGCACCCGAGGGTTCAAGTGCGCCCTATTAACACTAACAATACAATATTTCTAAAAATAAATGAAAATAAATGTTGGCGCGCAGGTTCTACCGTTGTACTAATCAGGTTAAAATAACCCTTTTCAAAGCTTATTGTCAGGGTATGTACACGGGGAGTCTGTGGGTCGGCTTTACCAAAAGATCGCTGGAGGTCCTGCGCATCCAGTATAATAATGTTTTCAGAATGCTGTTGGGACTGCCCCGTTTTTGTAGCGCATCTGAGATGTTTGCGCTGAATCGAACTGACGACTTCTATGCGGTCATTCGAAAAAAAATCTCGTCTTTAATAGCAAGACTACGGGACAGTGACAACAGTATTTTGAGGACAGTGTCGGAGAACATCTACTCTCCTATTCTGAGACGTTTTGTGGGGGTGATGAATGAGTGAAGTTATTTACTTTCGCTTGTGTGTCGCCCACATGAAACGATCTCAAGTAAACATGTTTTTTAATTAATATAATTATTATTACTTTACTATAAGAGTAGGGGAAGGCCAAAGAAACGATGGTTGGACTGTGTGAAAGAGGATATGGGTAAAAAAGGGGTTACTACAGAGATGACGACTAATAGAGGAGTATGGAAGAAAAAGACATGTTGCGCCGACCCCAAATAAATTGGGATAAGGGCAGGAGAATGATGACTTTACTAACATTAGTTATAAGAAATTTACTAACACAGAGGATCTATGTTGTCCGTAATAAAGAATTTATTATTATTATTATTATATTTATTCAATTTTATATACATACAATTTTAAATTTTTAAATATTTAGGTACTTAGAAAAACATAAATAAATTAGTTATTATTATTATTTCGTTTATTCATTTGTAAATACATATAAATTATATTTTTAAATATTTCAATGAAAAAATAAAAAAAAACATTTAAAAATATAAAAAATAGTATCCCACCGGTATCGGGAACAGGGTCCAAGCTACCGGCGGTCAGGGCTCCAGAGAGAGGAACCGCCTGACAATGCGAGCCGTGTCCAGAAGTACTGCTTTCTGAATCAAGCCCTATTATTATTATTATTATAACTCCTACCATCCCAAGTTCGGAACTATCGGAGGAAAGATTGTCACTCAAGTGATTACTATCGTTTCTTCGATTATTTCGATAGAGTCTAATATTACAGTACATTTTATTGCTATAATATACTTTATACTAAAAAAAAAGTAATTCTACGAATAAGAATCTTGTGATTACATTGAAAAAATAGGTAATTCTACATACACAAACACACAATTATAACTAAGTAGGTTGCACTAGTTTTACATTTTGACTTTCACTACTCTTTCACTGGTGTCATGGAGATAGTTTCGTGATTTTCCAGTGGATTAACCAGGTCGTTAATTTCTACGTTAAGGTTTATTTTGTAACTGTTGCTCGACGGCAACCTGCTGTAGTACTGTGAGATCACTGCGGTGTACCTTTTATTTTCTCTTTAGTATTTTTTTCATTTTACAGATTTTTACGAGTAGGTATGTATGTACTCGTATGTAGCTTTCCATTGTTTACTTCTTAAACGCTCTTTCTCGAAAGAGTTAAGGTTGGTGAAGAATCTCATCACTGTCGAAATGCATGTATCTGTCGCCGCGAAGATTAATTGGCCACTAATTAAGCTGATTCTGTTGCCTTAAATCACAAATGTTTAATCAGTACCAATATTTAGAGAAGTTTTATGTTTGTAATAATTAAAATAACCTCAGATTTGGTTGGTAGTGGTTATGACAGTTGATGTCAAGACCATGACTAACTAAATCTAATAATGCGTCTAAAATTGAATTCTAATTATTTTTAAATAACTTGAATTTTTGGAAAATTGTTTTGTAAATGGTAATACCTAAAATTTACTGTGTTAGCAGTGTTTAAACGTCATCTGTTTATTTGACGTTATAGTGCTTTGTGATTCACGTTCGCCTCTGGTGGGGTGAACAAGTTTATAAAAGGCGCAACTTGAGCGCGGAGCTCACTTTTGCTGCTGATTTTTGGGAAGGAAACATTGTGAGTAAAATCTATGTCTGTTTGATTAAACAAATTATTACTTTGAATGTTTTACTTGTTTATATTTTCTAAATTCCTTAAGTTTGCCTTATAGTTCAAATAAAATCCGTTGTAGCTATAGCAGAACCCATGACCAGAATAAGGTCAGTGGTTCTGCGTATTTTTAAAAAATAACCGCCCTGTCTCATCTTCGACATCAGAAGTGGGATACTTACCAACTCTTTCTGTCCGTTTTATTTTATTTTTCAGACTCCATCTACCCACATTGACCAAATTATCCTGCGTGTTACGATGGATACACCAGACCCGAACGGATTAACAGCACCGAGCGTACCAACGTGCACCGTGTCCGGACCAGACGCCGGCGATGGTGGACCAACTACATCTGCCAACGTGGCGCCGCCGCCTCTTCAACAACAGGGCGGTAACGTACCTCCTGAATTTTACTTACACAATTATGATAACGATGATGCAAAATATGAGTGAAAGGCTGTCGAAGCAGCGCGATAAAGTTAAAATTACTGATGTTTTTTTGCCTTCGTATGACCCGGATGGTAACGTCGGAGTTCGCGAGTGGTGTAATCACATTTCTTTGGCTAAGACTAATTATGAGCTCAGTGATTATGATATCCGCATGAAAGTAACTAGCTTACTAAAAGGTCGGGCTAAGATGTGGGCTGATAACTGGCTCGTCACAACGTCCACGTGGGACGAACTGCGTCAAAATATCATTACTACATTTGAACCCGAAAATCGCTATTCGAAGGATGTACTAAGGTTTAAGGAATACAATTACGACCCTACCAAAGATATTGCCGAGTTTCTATCACGATCGTGGATTTTGTGGAGACGGGTTACTAGAGATAAACTTGACGATAATGACGCGGTGGAAGCGGTGATAGGAACAATTAGTGACGAACGCCTTCGGATTGAACTTATGAATGCCAGAGCTACCTCAGTGCCAGAGTAAATTCCCGTTGCCTCATCTATTCGTGTAAAGCGTCCTAATCATCAAAATAGCAACCAACCACCATCCAAACGTTTAAAATACTCTATTGATAATCGAAACGTCCCTCATTGTAGCTTTTGTAAGAAGCCAGGGCATGCTTCTAGTGATTGTCGTTTTAAAAATATCCCAGTAGCTGTAGAAAAACAAACAACTGAGAAAACCTCTAGTGTTTCAGCGACGTCGTTACCTAAACAGACTGACAATAGATTTTGTTCGTTTTGCTCAAAATTTGGTCATACATTTGATACGTGTTACCGTCGAGAAAAACAGATTACCTCTAATGTAAATTCATTAATAAAAAATAAAAAGAATTTGAATACTATGCGTATGCGGGTAGATCATATAGACGCGCGCGGAGTGCTCTGTGATGTGCGAATCTATTGAAAATAAGTTACCCGGGAAACGACGACATGTAGTTAATTATTTACGAGGAATAGTCCCGTTTCCTGTGGTTTCCACGAGTATATTAACAACAGTGTGTGTCATAGATAATATAAACGTAGAGATTGAATTTCATATCTTGTCCGATTACGAAATGACGTCAGATGTGTTGATAGGTGCGAATCTTTTAAGTAAAACTGGATTAACTGTAATTGTAACTGAAAATAGCGCGACCTTGTGCTCCCAACCTCGCGTTATGCACATGCGATCGACAACCGGTATATTTGACAATATAAACCATGACTTGAGCAATACATCGGAGGTTGACCAACTCCTAACTCTTCTCAATAAATATTCTGCCATTTTCACGCGGGGTTTTTCACAAACTCGTGTCAATACAGGTCAATTAGAGATTCGTTTAAAAAATCCAAACAAGTTTGTGGAACGAAGACCTTATAGGTTAAGCCCAGTTGAGCGTGAAAAGGTTAAAGAAATTGTTAAAGAGTTACTACATAATGACATTGTGCAAGAAAGCAAGTCCCCATATTCGAGCCCAATTATTTTGGTAAAAAAGAAAAACGGTGACGACCGCATGTGCGTAGACTACCGCGAGCTTAATTCAAACACTGTTCGTGATCATTACCCCCTTCCTTTAATCGCAGACCAAATTGATCAATTGGCTGGTGGTCAGTACTACACAACCCTTGATATTTTTTTTTTTTTTTTATGTTTGATAGGTTCGCGTTTGACCACTATCTCACCTGATGGCAAGCGATGATGTGGTCGAAGATGGAGCACGCTTACCTAGATATGGCATCAGGATTCCATCAGATTCCCGTTGCTGCTGATTCCATAGAGAAAACAGCCTTTGTCACTCCAGATGGTCTATTCGAGTACAAAACCATGCCATTCGGGTTGTGTAACGCACCTTCAGTGTATCAGAGGTGCATTAACCGTGCTTTAGGTCCTCTTTTGAATCCAGGTAGTGCAGACAAAGCCCATAATGATAGCGTAGCTCAGGTTTATATTGATGACGTCATCAGTAAATGCCGTGATTTTTCATCTGGTCTTGGATACCTGGAAAGAATCTTTATAGCATTACGTGAGTCAGGCTTTTCGGTTAACATTGATAAGTGTCTGTTCTTCAAACAATCCATCGAATATCTGGGTAATATGATAGAAAATGGTCAAGTTCGTCCCAGTCCCAAAAAGGTCGAAGCTTTACTGAAAGCACCAGTACCGACTAATGTTAAACAAGTTCGCCAATTTAACGGTCTTGCAGGATATTTCCGTCGCTTCATACCCGATTTCGCTCGAACTATGGCTCCCCTTTACGAATTGACTAAACAGGGCGTTAGGTGGCAATGGACTCATGTTCATGAAGAGGCACGTCAAAAGATAATTCATCACCTAACTTCTACACCGGTCTTAACAATATTTCAAGAAGGGGAACCCATTGAACTATTTACCGACGCTAGTAGCCTTGGCTTCGGAGCGATACTTGTTCAGATTATTAAAGGACGGCAGCACGTAGTAGCGTACTTCAGTATGCGTACAACAGACATAGAAAGTAGGTACCACTCTTATGAGCTTGAGACACTGGCCGTAGTCCGAGCAATCAAGCATTTCCGACACTTCCTTTATGGACGCCAGTTCAAGGTGATTACCGACTGCAATGCGCTCAAAGCTTCCAAGCACAAAAAGGACTTGCTGCCCCGTATTCATAGATGGTGGGCCTATCTCCAAAATTTCGAATTTGACATAGAATACAGGAAGGGCGAGCGGATGCAGCATGCAGATTACCTAAGCAGAAATCCAGATCCCTTGACCATCAACGTCTTGACCAATAATCTGGATTGGGTAAATATTGAACAAAGACGTGACAACCACTTGCGGCCCATAATAGATGCCCTGCATAATGGTGAAAGTGTCCCCGGATACCTCCTTGAAGGCAACGTCCTTAAATTTGAGAGGCTAGATGCTATCTTAGGTTTACAAAAACTCGTTGTTGTACCAAAGTCTTTCCAGTGGAGTTTGATCAATACATTCCATAGTGCTCTCAAACACCCAGGTTGGGAAAAAACCCTTCACAAAATTAGGGAAACATACTACTTTGACAAAATGAGTACCACTATCCGTGACTTTGTCGACAACTGTATCGTCTGTAGAACTTCGAAGCAAACATCGGGAGCTACGCAGGTACAATTGCATCCTATTGCCAAGCCAGTAGTTCCATTTGAAGTAATACACATGGACATCACAGGTAAGTTAGGAACTCCTAATGAGCAAGAGTACGTTGTGGTTACGGTAGACGCCTTCACTAAATATGTGTTACTGCGCTACACTAATGATAAGAGTCAACACAGCACTCTGGCGGCCCTGAAGCAAGTCATCCACCTTTTTGGAGCTCCAAGGCAAGTAATCGTCGACGGCGGTCGCGAATTTCTTGGAGAATACAAAAACTATGGTGATATGTTTAACATAGAGATACACTCCATAGCACCAGGCGTTAGCAGACCAAACGGACAAGTAGAGCGGGTGATGGCAACACTGAAAAATGGTCTCATAATGATAAAAAACTATGAGACTCCAGACTGGCATACAGCACTGGAAAGCCTTCAACTTGCCCTCAACTGCACCGTCCATAGAACCACAGGTGTAGCTCCACTTGCACTACTGACTCGACGTATAAACTGTGTTCCACCAGAGTTGCTAAACTTAGTTAACCTGGACAATGCACTAATTAACATTGAAGACCTCGAACGCCATGTGCAACAAAAAATGACGCAGGTAGCTAATAAAGATAAAGCAAGGTTTGACAAAGGCCGAGCTAAAATTCACCGGTTTCAAAGAGGCGATTTTGTTTTGATAAAAAACAACCCGAGAAACCAGACTTCTCTTGACCTTAAATTCAGTGTTCCTTACGAAGTTCACAGGGTTCTGGAAAACGACCGCTATCTTGTGAAGAAGGTAGTGGGACACCATGGGCGACCTCGCAAGGTCGCACATGACCAATTGCGGCGCGCCCCATTACCTGGAGGAACCACCCAGGTGGCCGTGTCGCCTCCAGACGACCAGCAAGCCGGGCCTTCCAGCGCCGGGTCAGCCTCGCAACCACTGACCACATCAGATTCGTTGCCGGCTGCAAACCAACACAAATGAAAAAAAAAAAACAACGGTGAGAACCTTCCATGTAATAACTTTTCTGTCTGTTGTCTGTTCTACCACAAATAACAAAAAGATGCTATTGGTGTGTGAATCTTCCAATAAGCCAACTTATTTATTTTAACACAAAGAAAAAGATGCTATTGGCGCGTGGAGCCGTCCAATAAGCCAACAAATCTATTTTACAAAAACAAAAAGATGCTATTGGCGTGTGGAGCCGTCCAATAAGCCAACTAATCTATTTTACAAAAATAAAAAGATGCTATTGGCGTGTGGAGCCGTCCAATTAGCCATTAATAAGCCTATCCCAAAAGAATTATAGTCCCCTGTGTACCACGGCGTACGAGACCGCCCAGAGCACAGCATCAACCTATCCCCTCATCCTTAGAGCCTCTGTTCTATACAGCATCGACCTTTCAACCACCTATCCTTTCCTTTTACAAATATATGGAATTCTGTAACTGTTGTCATGTGGAATGAGTAGAAACACTGTTAAGAATGATAGCTAAATCTACAGTTGTCATGCGAACTGACCAATAATGCTAATGATAAATATAGAGAGCTAAGCTTACTATTTTCATGTGAGATGAAAAGTAGGTATTATGTGTTATCATACTAAAATAATGCTTACTCTAACTGTAGACACGTGGAGTGAACAGTAAATACGAATGCATTTCTGCTATAACCTTTACAAATAGGCTCGTGTGTACTGTGGAAGTGCCTGGCCTCACAATGTTTATCTCTCTATTTCAGAAGAGACCAGGAGCGATGCAGAGCACGCATCGTTCTTCAGAATGGCCGTGTCGCCGCGAAGATTAATTGGCCACTAATTAAGCTGATTCTGTTGCCTTAAATCACAAATGTTTAATCAGTACCAATATTTAGAGAAGTTTTATGTTTGTAATAATTAAAATAACCTCAGATTTGGTTGGTAGTGGTTATGACAGTTGATGTCAAGACCATGACTAACTAAATCTAATAATGCGTCTAAAATTGAATTCTAATTATTTTTAAATAACTTGAATTTTTGGAAAATTGTTTTGTAAATGGTAATACCTAAAATTTACTGTGTTAGCAGTGTTTAAACGTCATCAGTTTATTTGACGTTATAGTGCTTTGTGATTCACGTTCGCCTCTGGTGGGGTGAACAAGTTTATAAAAGGCGCAACTTGAGCGCGGAGCTCACTTGGCTGCTGATTTTTGGGAAGGAAACATTGTGAGTAAAATCTATGTCTGTTTGATTAAACAAATTATTACTTTGAATGTTTTACTTGTTTTTATTTTCTAAATTCCTTAAGTTTGCCTTATAGTTCAAATAAAATCCGTTGTAGCTATAGCAGAACCGATGACCAGAATAAGGTCAGCGGTTCTGCGTATTTTAAAAAAATAACCGCTCTGTCTCATCTTCGACATATCTTTTAGGTTTCAGTAGCTGGGACTTGTCTTCGTAACTTGAGAACAAGACGATTAAGAACCTTTTACTGAAAGGATTTCGGAATTGAGATTGTAATTACGTCAAAGGTATGGAGAGGTTTGGGTTCTAAAGATATTATCTAAAACGAAAATGATTAAACTGTGTTTAAGAATTG
This sequence comes from Polia nebulosa, assembly GCA_951329385.1. Lineage (NCBI taxonomy): Eukaryota > Metazoa > Arthropoda > Insecta > Lepidoptera > Noctuidae > Polia > Polia nebulosa. The sequence continues at coordinate 3,044,904 of OX589608.1, read as the reverse complement.
ACTTTTATAACTAAATTATTATTTCTGTCTAATTTTTTAATAGTAAAATTTCTTCATTGCCATGTCAATTGGGCACGCCAAATTTGCTGCGGTAAGGCCCCTCTTTCGGGAGTGGCTATAGAGGCGCTAAGGCGTCCTCACTTTCCACCTGACGCAGGTCCTCACCAGACACGGCTGTTTCGGGAGGTTCCTGTGTTGGATAAGGCGGGAGGAAACGCCCGGAGGTGACCACTGTGCGGATCGCCCAGAGGATACGCCCCGCTTGGGCGGAACACCGCCATGTCCTCGTGGAGGCGATCAGCGACAGCGAGCTCTCTCGCGCCTGGTTGTAGCCCAAGCCATGGTACGGAGCGAGTGGGAATGGAAAGTTGTGACCTTCTTCTGCGAAGTAGTAATGCTCGCGAAGGAGGACGCGGAACGCGTGAGGGAGACTCAACAGAGACGCCCTCATGCCCCTAGCAGCCGCCGCAGGAGACGACCTGGCGTTGGGGGTTGCAAGCCGATCTCCGGCCCTTTTTATATTATTAAAAAGTGTTTTTTTTTGTGCCCTTCCATTTTATACCAGACACGACCCCTTATTTGTTCATGACTTTATGTCCTTTAGAGGGCGCCACATTGAATTTAAATAGTGTCACGTCGCAGAACCAGTACACTATCAAGAAGTTTCCAACGATACTCGTACATCATTTGCCAAATTTTGATATATTGTTTAGAAGTTATGAAGTAACAGATCATACATACATACTGGTTAAAATCATAACAATAATAAAAAGAGGTGTAGGTAAGGACACCCCATTACAAAATTAACTGAGGCATACATTTTTCCACTACCCAACACACAAACAACACAAAATTAGAATATTTTTTTGATAGATCGTGCTTGGGCTTAAATAGAGGGTTCAGAAACTTGCTTGCTTCAGGGATATCCCCAGATCTTGGTATTTGATGTGTGTGAGTTTTTAAAGTGATTTTGTAAAACAGTGCAACGGTTTTCTAAACCCTTCATTGGCCTATTATGTTTTTAGATCTTGGCCTGATACTCAACAATTTAATCAGACAAGAATTGCAGCATACGTTTTAGCTCTTCTTTAATAGCTTGCCTCACTTCCCTGCGCAGGTCTGGTAGTACCTGTGGCGACGTGTTCTCAGCGTGGACACAAGTGCATGTGGTAGCAACATCGCATCTTAAACCCTCGTAATCTGCTGTGCACTCACAAACTGCCTCATCCTCCTCATTCAGGGAGCAGACACCGTTATTTAAACAATGCTTATGGCACGCATTAACTTCGCACCTTTCCCCAGAGTATCCAGCTTTACAACTGAAATAATAAAGACAAAAAATTGTTACTCGATAAACAACGAATATTTGTAACTAGTAGTAACAGGGGGACGAGGTGCGCGACCTGGTTGCGGATCACCGACACTTCGTTTAGGATGCTCTGTTATAGTGGTGAACTGGTAGTTTTTTTGCAAAGCAGACTATACCCATTAAATTACGTTCAATTTATTTATTTTATTTTTGTTCAAAACAAAACATTGTTGTACATGTTAAAATAAATATAATAAGTAAGTATATATCCTATATCTACAAAAGTGTGGGTGAGCACTGCTCTCCTAGCTAGGTTATGAAAACCTGTGTTGAAGAGAAGCAGTCTGGTACCCTTTTTTTTTTGGGCGTGGGAGTCATCCTATGACTTTTCGCGCTCTGGGTGGAGCGGGAGGGTGTATCCGACTTTCACTGACTAAAACCCACCCCTGACCTTCTTTGCCTGGGAGCACAGGGGCGCAGTTACTCTGCTACGAATTTATTCGCGACCCCTTGGCATGCAGACATCGGCCATGATGGGCCCCGTCAGTGGTGGCTGGCATCTCTTTGAGGCGCGCGTGGAACACTACGCGCCGTCGACTCTCGGACCTGGTGGACCTTCGGACGTCGACCTACCATTACCCGCCGTCCATAGGCCCGCGTCTACGGTGGCCAGAGATCGTCTTGCGACCCCCGACACCCAGGGCGTCTCCTGCGGCGGCTGCGGCTGGGGGCGTGAGGGCCACTCCGTTGAGTCTCCCTCACCCTTTCCGCCTCTTCCTTCGCGAGCATTACTGCTTCGCAGAAGGAGGAGACTACTTCCCATTCCCTCTCACTCCGTACCATGGCCTGAACCAGGGTCGGGTGTGAGAGATCGCTATTGCCTATCGCGTTCACAAGGACACGGCAGTGCTCTGCCCAAGCGGGGCAGATCTCCAATGTGTGCTCCACCATGTCCTTCGGGCGATCCGCACAATGGTGACACCCGGGCGTTTCCTCCCGCTTTGTCCGACACAGGAACTTCCCGAATTAACCGTGTCCGTTGAGGACCTGTGTCAGGCGGAAGGTGAGGACGCTGTGGCACCTTTCCAGCCACTCCTCAAAGAGGGGCACTACCGCCTTAACGGTGGGGTGCCAGCGCTGGGTTGCGACGGTCTCTCTATCCATGTTGCCATGAGATCGTGCCGGAGCTCAGTCCGCGAAGCCGCGAGGTGTCGCCGTTTCGCCTACTCGCGCCACCTTACCTCCCAGAGGAGCGCGAAGACCTTAGCCTCTAGATCCCATGGCGGCAGTAGCAGTCTGGTCCCCTTAGGTCTATTAACGTATAGGTTAGGTACTTATTGCTTCTGATGTTAAAAATTCATTGATAAATCTTTCAGGAGGTGCAAGTACTCTTGAATATACTTCTTTTTAGGGTTCTGAAAGTCCGAATGAAAAAACGGAACCCTTATAGGATCAATCGTGTCTGTCTTTTTTTTTGTGTCTGTCTGTCTGTCCGTCTGTCACAACCAATCTGCTCCGAATATGCTGGACCGATAAAGATAAAATTTTGTATACACATTAATATCTGTGATCCAAACACGGACGCATACCCTAAATAATATAACTTTTGGGGGTGAAAATCGGAAAATTAAAAATCAAAGTTTAACAAACTGTGTTGTGCGACATATTAAATGAAAGGGCACATTGGGAGGGTCTCGAATATATTGACAATACAATTTTGAAGTTACTTAAGAAAATAGATGAAAAATTACTGTTCTTCCCCCCACCCCCTTATCTCCGAAACAACTAGGCCTAAGATATTGAAAAAAAATACAGAGATGTTCTTTACTTACAGATTACAGGAAAACGTAAACCCGACTCGCTCTTGGCCGGTTTCTTACTATGGGACTTGTCAACTCTAAAATCGTCAAAAGAAATGAGCCTTTTTAACCGACTTCAAGAAGTTACAGTGGTTTGGGAATAGTGTGGCGGGCTTGTCCCAAATAAAAAAAAAAAAACCACAGACAAGTATAAAACATTTGCAGCCTTATTACTAATACTTTTTGATATGTAATATCATTTCTCTGAGTGATTTCGTGAAATGGGAGGAAGTGTGTAACAGGAAGCCGGGGAAGCGCGCTATTTGATTTGACCAATGAGCGCGCGCCGTGGTTTTCGCGCGGTCGACATCAGAACTAAATGTTTTTATTTTGCTTTTCAGAATAGAATGTTAAATGTTGCTTAGTACCAATATGAGATGTTAAATGTGACACATCCTAAGCGACCACTGTAAGGATCTCTTGTTTTTAACCATATGATTGAATTTAAACCAGTTTAAACACTGATTAGCAGATTCTTCATTAAAATTTTTAGGAGAATTTGAATTTAGAATCTGCTTACATACTTATTATTATGGTTAGAAAGTGTTTTTTTTCTATAAAAAGGCCATTTTATAGATCCCACAGCTCATTAGACACTTTTAACATCGAATGTTAGTATAACTTACAATGTTCACCAGAGAGAGATTCAGTGTTCTAGGTATTCTAACTTGTGATGTCGAAGCTTACAAGTTTCCTTGTGAGAATAGTTGATGGTGATGACGTGGATGCTTCAGAATATGTTAACGTGAGGTATACCTATCTAGGCGTTGCTTAACATGCCGTTAGTGACAGTGGGCATTAGGGTCAGCTCACACTAAGGTCCGACTCCAAAGTAAAAATACAAACACCGACTTCCAAAATTAAAGTTATTTATAAATTTTTTGAGTATTTTTGTTTTGGAAGTCGGTTGTTTTTTATTTTTTTAATATAATATAATAATGTGCGATTCATACCACATGGACAGTTTAAAAAATTCAACGCAACGCTCACACACACAGATCCTTCTGTAGTGTGTGAGCGTTGCGTTTTAATTTTTTTATCTTCCCAAAATTGATTTCTCTGACAATCAATACAAAAAAAAAAATTAAAAATGTCAAAAACATATAAACCCGTCATAATACATCTTACGTCATTAGGCAAGACACCAACAACCAATAAGATGTCTCAAATCGATTCCAAACAGAACAAATGAAGCAGTTAGTATGCGCAGGCGCATCGTTTTGTTTTCGATTATGTTACTAACGCATAGACTATTATGTCTCGGGTCTTTATATCGGACATCAATTTGAAATTCTATGTTTAATAATTTTTAAAACGCTTTTTATTAGGGATGGATGGAGTTTAATTTTAAAAACTAGCCAAGACCGAGTCGGACTCGCGCGCAAAGGATTCCGAACAAATTATATTTTTTTCAGGTTTAAACTATAGAGGTACCTGTAAGTAATGAACTACTCTTTGTATTTTTTTATTTTGATTTTAGGCTAGTGGTTTCGGAGGTAAGGGGGAATGGTAATTTTTCATCTATTCTCATAGATAACTCAAAACTTGTATATTTTGAAATTATGTAAAAAATGAAATCCTTGCAATAAGCCCTTTCACTTAATATTGAAAAACTACTTTTTTTTATTTTCTGATTTGCACCCTAAAAGTGAGCCCCATAATTATTCCAAATTCATTTATTTACGTAACATGTACGTGTTTGGGTTACAGATATTAATGTGTGTATCAAATTTTAACTAAATCGGTCAAGTAGATTCGTGTGACAGACGGACAGACACACACTGTTCCTATAAGGGTTCCATTTTTCATTGGGACTTTCAAAACCCTAAAAATGAACACAAAATCCGATCCCGATCACCCCCCCCCGATCCCGATCGGTTTATCCGATTGATTTAATTTTTGTGGTTATTGAGACAAGTACTTACCTACCCAATTTGCAACTTTTCCCTTATTTTCACAAACTCCACTCAACTCGAGTCAGAAACTCACGAACATGTTAGCAACTATGTTTAAAACATACGAGTAGTGTATAGCTAATGTGGTATTCCTGTTGCTATATAAAACTGAAGGAAATTACCTGTTTAAAATAAAGCCATTTGCATTCCGCGTCCGTCTGAGGTTCATATTGTGTATTTGTGTACACATACTTAAGACATCTTGCGTGAATTTATTGAGTAAGAAGTACTGCTGTCGTTTTGAATACCTACAATACTTTAGGTGTCCAGTTTTTATACTCTAAAAAACTTTTTTACTAAAAAATAGAAACGACTTCCAAAAAAAGTGGAAAATAACTTTAATTTCGGAAGTCGGTGTTTCTGATTTGTGTCTTTGTTTTTTTTCTAAAAAAAATTACCTACACATAACATTATGAGAGAATTCGAATAAACTCCCGGCGCCTCGCTGCGCAGCTGTAAACAACTGCTTTCTTCAAGCATCGTGAGCTGACCCTAGACATCTTCACTAATCCTTTTAATGAGATAATAAAACATGTTTTACCTGCATGTAGGTTGTCCCTCAGCACTGACACTACAATCTCCTTGCAAACAATGGTTCTGACAGATTGAAACTGAAGACTCAGGCTTCGAGTTATTTGGAATCAAATTCTTAAGCGCCTCGCAGCTCTTTGTTCCCTGAATTTGTTCCTGTATTGTGTAATTGGCTGCTATACGTTGACAATAGTAACAGTCTGAGCGAGACATTGAAAATAGTTTTCCTTCCTCATGTTGCGATGGAATCTTTGGTAGTTGCCAGATTCCCACTTGATTGGAGTTCTTCCAGTAGATGAAATCTTTTGATGCGGTCAATGAACTTCCTAAAGTGTAGTTTCTTACAACAATACGTAATGTTGTTCGGTTTCCCCCATTAAAATCGGCACTTTCAATAGATAGCTGATAATTGCCATTTACACTTTCTGTCTCCATCCAATACATTTTTTGTGTCTGTTGGTCGATGGCCAAGCTTCGTCGGTCATAAACATGACTGTCTATTAAAACTTCTCTCTCGGAGCCATCAAAGCGAGCCCTTTCTATCTTGTAGTCTGTGATCCAGTAAATAAACCTGTAATTTGTATACAACAATCAATATTCACAAAGTTCAAAACGAATTATGCTGAGTCATAAATATAGCGGAACATAAAAAAGTTTTTTTTTTAATAAAGTTTTAAATATATAATAATAATACAATTATAATTTATCTGTAGCATTTTATATTAAAACACATTTTCTTCTATACATGTAAAACAGAGCCTTTAAATTTTTTGAGCAGGATGCGCTGATAAAGACGCCATTGTCAATATTTTACTTACAACCCAAGCGTGTCACGTTTCACACACCACTACAAGGTGATTACACAAATGACGTATCCTGACAGTCTACGAAATGTCAACAGTTGATATTTTTATGTCTATACAAGGTTTCAAAAGAAAATTAATAATTATTATAATGTTCAAACAATTTTATTAAATTCCATTGATTGTTATAACTAGAAATACCTCCTTTGCTTCTTTTAAGTCTTCACTTTTATATTGCTCCCAACGTCGACGCACCCGTGAAATTGTTTCTATTCCACTCGATTCGTTTTCTGATCGCTATTTCGTCTGACATCAAAATGCAAAATTCTTATGTTCGCATTGTTTTATTTTGAATAATTTTGCCGTTAATTACTCCGTACTAAAACCTGCACTGGCATCGACGCAGAGAGATAAACAGAGTAGTTTCAGCGTTCGAATAGCATTAATAAATAAATGCATTAACAGATTTTCGGCAGCAAGCGCCCACTCACTATAATTTTCCCGACCTTTTAGTTTCGACACATTTGCAAAAAACGAGTTCGAAGCCATGTCTGTTGACCACACTTGCGGCGGCGTTTTTGTCCAACCACGTGCAACACAATGTCAAAGTTCACTACAGTGAATGTAATAACAACGCACGCAAACGTCCACTGTGCACTTACTATTCCTACGCTAACTGTTATAACTTAACAACGTTGACTGACTAAACAAAAAATGGGTCTGGGCCCATAACCTATTAATAAAATAAAACAAGTTGATTCAACGGTGGCCACCACAGAACTATATTTTTCTACATTCAGTGTTACCAACTCATTCGATACAAAGGACACAGATTAAAAAGAATCATTCATTTGATGTAATAGACTATTAATTTTAACAGAATCACTCCATACAAAATGTTCAATACCTACTGCTTTCATAGCCTAAACCTCCGACTCGCTAGACGCTGCGAACGAAAATGTACCTAACCTTACAAGCGTGAAGTCAGTTTTGCTTTATAGCTGTGCTCCGCCGCGTGGAATTTGTGAATTGCCAGGTCTGCCTCTTTCGATAAAGATGTCAGTAGGTATTTGTTGTTACACTTTACTAATAGTACGAATGAACGAATATAGTAATATATAACATGAAAGCTATATTTTAATAATATGAAAAATAAAATCTACATGGTTATGAAAGCCACGAATAGTACGAATGAAATACGAAATAAAGGAAACTGAAAACACGATTCATTGATTTGTTTCTTTATTTACTTAATTAGCGTAAAAGGTGACTACTATGCTTCTACCTTAGATTATAAAATGTCCAGATTCCTAGTACGCCAACGTAAATTGAAGTAATTTTTAATTTTCAAATGACGGTTGATAAACTGAGGTCATTGACCTTTCTATTCTTATCTCAGGCGCCTTATAGAAGTTATTGCGTACCTACCAATACTTAATAAAATACAAAAACGAAATAAGCAAGTTTTCAATTTATCTGTTTAAAAACGATAGTAAAACAAATTAGATACTCACATTTCTGTATCAGCAGGTAAACTAAAGAAAGACAAGTTTTTATCTCTTCTCTTGCTGGATGTACATCCATCAACTGCACATAATACAGCAGTACTAGCCATGTCTTAAGAATTCGAAACAATAATAAAGTACATCAGCTCGACCGAATTATATGCGAACGTATGCGCCTCGCGACTGTCGGCAACCCACTGAGAAATGGGTCGCGGGCGGCCCGGCGGCCGGTAGGCAGTTAGCGCGCGTAAGTACATGGATTGATTCATATGGTAATTATGTGCCAAAACTAATCTTTAAATCAGTTCGAACAACACAATAATAGCAATCACGAATATTATAAATGTGAAAGTGTGAAAATGAATGTGATGACGCAACAGTAATATAGCTAATACATAAAACTAACATATGTTAGTTTTACGTATTATGTTAGGCTATAATTTATAGTGAGGAGAAGTACTAACTACACGCGGGCGAAGCCGCTGGCGGAAGCTAGTCGAAATTATTTTAAACATAACAACAATCAATAACCACAACATTATCCTAAGAAAGCTATCCTTCACGTCCCACTGCTGGGACACAGGCCTCCTCTCTGTGAGAGGGAAAACTAATTACACAAAATAATGCGCATCCCTAGATTTGAACCCACGATCTTCGACGCGTAAGTGGGGCCGTAACCACTGAGCCACCACTGCTCACGGCTGCGTCGCCGTCGACCGCTGACATAATATTTATTTTGTTGCGCGAGTTATTTTAATTTTGCGATATCTCGTAAGATGTTCATCTAAACTAAACAGTGTAAAGGACAAATTTAGTCTAAATTAGATACTCAAAATGTTAATTATATTTATTTAAGTAAGGATTAAAAGTCATCATCATTCTCCTGCCCTTATCCCAATTTATTTGGGGTCGGCGCAAAATGTCTTTTTCTTCCATGCTCCTCTATTAGTCGTCATCTCTGTAGTCACCCCTTTTTTACCCATATCCTCTTTCACACAGTCCAACCATCGTTTCTTTGGCCTTCCCCTACTCTTATAGCCATCCACATCCATACACAAGACTTTCCTCACGACATTTTCTTCATTCCTCCGCATCACATGCCCATACCACGACAACCGATTTCCACACAACTTTTAAGTAAGGATTAAAAGTATCATGTTAAAAACACCTTCGCAACTTCAGCATTGTTTTAGACCAAAATTTTAAATCATAAAAATAGTTTTATGAGTAAACCATAAAAGCTAGACATATTATGCTACCGCGGACTTTTTTATAGCACTTTCTAAGAGGATATTTTTCATAATACATTAATTTCAAGTAACGTGAACTAATTGGGCAGCGCACGCAACAAAAGCTTTAAAAAGTCACGACTTTTTCCGATTTAGTTGACGAATATCGTCATAACTTTTAGTACTTCACATGTATTTTAATAATTTATAGCCAAATTCCATCAAAAATAAGAAACCTTTCAAATTATATAAGAATTATTTAAATTGGAGCGTTGGTTCCGGCGTTTCCATATTCACAAAAAACTCACAAAATACGCTTTTTCTCTAAAAAGTAGTAATAATAAGATTAGGAATATTTGGTTCAATAACAAAATAAATATAAACTATACATAAAAAATCGATCTTATTTATGTTCCGCTAATTTAGTCGGTGTGTTTGATATATCATTAGTAACGTACCCTCCACAGCTGTCCAGCGCGATATCATAGCAGTCGTGATCCAACGTAACTAAAACATTTCCGTCAACTGCTTTGTTAGAAGATGCAGGATTTAATGAAAACGAGGAGATACTGTACCAATTCTTCCAAAACAGTGATAGTGTGACCGGGTCGTAGACGACCCTCGCGTTGTATCCGTCTGTTTCTCTCGTAATTAAAGGTTGTATTTTCCTGGTTGATAGGTCAAAGCTGGATATTGACATGTTCGGGCTATTATAGTCGGCAAACAGCACCCTGTAGTGAACAGGATCGTAAGTTACTGAACTGATACGAATAACCGACGGAATGTGTTCTGTGTGCGTTAGTGTTCCGTTGTAATAAAAATCTAGTCGTTTGTCTTGTCCCTCGACGATGTCTGAAACATGAAAATATATTTTTTAATTTGATTGCTTAACAGATTTTTTTTTCCTCTTCTTGTCATAAAATATAAATGGTTTCCAAATGACTTGCACTCCCGCCACTCTAATCGAGAACTGCCTTTTTAGGGTTCCGTACCCGAAGGGTAACCAACGGGACCCTATTACTAAGCCTCCGCCGTCCGTCCGTCCGTCCGTCTGTCAGCGGGCTGTATTTCGTGATCCGTAATAGGTAGACAGTTGAAATTTTCATAGAATGTATATTTCTGTTGCCGTTATAATAACAAAATCACTACCTACTAAAAACGTGTTTTTTTTGTTTCTTTTTTTGCTCGATCTTAATAATGGCAACCAGTAGACGCGTGTAATCTTGTACGATGGTACGGAACCCTTATACGCGTGTCCAACTTGCACTTGGCCGATTTTCTAATTTACTTCTTACAATGAAAACCAATAAAGTACACCATAACAACAACAAATTAGAACTTTCAAGAGTTACACTGTGTGGGGCTTATCGTTACCAAACCCTTAACCCGAAAAAAAACCACAAAATCAATGTGATAAATTGTCAAGTGTGATTGGCTGAATGAACTTTCTACCGCCAATTGCTTGCATTTTATTTTTGACATGAAGATAAATTTCTTTTAAGAAACCGAGGTAAGATATATAGTTATCGTATGTTATAACTGACAATCAATTTAGAACAGTCCTCCAGTGCGAATTTAGAGACTAGGTGTGTGCGCAAACACAGGTGCCACTCTCTATTCCCTCACTCTCATAGTCTGATAGGACGACAACTCAACTCGACCGGGAAGAGATAAGGTGCAGCACCGACGGCTGAACGTGCTTTCTGAGCATGGGTTTGTTACACCGCCAACCTCTAACCACCGGGCAGCCTATAAGAAATTCCTGATAGAAAAACCCAATTAAACATTGACCGAAATCGAACCCTGGACCGCACACGTGATCCGCGACACTCACATGTAACTGTTTACTGTATGTTGTTTGGTGAGAATGCAAACTTTTTGCAGTTTTTAGCGTGGCTTATTCCAGGGCGACAGTCTGAGTCCACTGTGCTATTGTCTGGCCCTAAACTCTCTCAGTACTCTATTGGAGGGTTCGGTCCAAGGCTACCAGTTGAGAAGAGATGGTCAGATCATATCTCACCTCCTTTTCTTTCCATGTAAAGACATGGATGATCTGAAACTCTTTGCCTCCAACAACTTGCAACTGATGAAGCTACTGAAGGTAAAGAAACCTTCAGTAGCGCCATCAGGATGGCATTTGGTGTGGACAAATATGCAGTCATGCATGTAATGCGAGGGGAGATTATGGAATCCGTGGGAACTGACCTCTCGGATTCCATACACCTTAGACCCCTCTGCTAAACCGAGACCTACAAGTATTTGGGTATGTCGGTAGCGTTAGGCATCAATACTGCTGACGTGAAACGGTCGTTGAGGGAGCGCCTCTTTGGTTGCCTGAATAGTCTTTTATCAGGAGGGAACAAGGTGCGCGCCTTCAACGGTTGGGTCATGCCGGTATTGATGTACTCTTTCGGCATACTCAAATGGACTCACACGGAACTTGACGCCCTGGATAGAAGGGTCCGCACACTGCTGACCGCAAATCGGATGCATCACCCACGATCATCGGTGATGAGGCTGTGTATCCCGTGGAAGTGTGGGGGTCGTGGCTTCTTAAATTCTAAGACTCTACACAACCGTGAGGTATGCAGCCTTAGGGAATATTTCCTAGAAACCGACGTGGGTATGCATCGAGATGTGGTCGCTGAGGACAAGGGCATCACCCAGCTCTCCTTGGCAAACGAGAACTGGCACAAATTAAAGTACTGGATACTATTGACCGCAGGGAAGTATGGCAGAGCACGGAGCTTCACGGACGCTTTTACCAGGTCCTACATGGACCCGATGTAGATCTCTTAACGTCCGTATCCTGGCTGCGCCTTGGTGACCTATTCTGAGAAACCGAAGGTTTTGTCTGTGCGATTATTGACGAAGTTATGATGACGAATAACTACCGGAAATATATTGTGAAGGACGGTACGGTTGACATCTGTCGGGCATGCCACCGGCCCGGGGAATCAATCTGACACATTATTCCTGGTTGTTCTCGTCTAGCTACGGAGACTATTTGCATAGACACAACCTTTTCCTTGACAAACCAAGAGCGTCGCACAATGACTGTTGATATACACACATCAATACCGTCTAGGGATATTGTGTATAAAGTTCTTTAACTCAAAAAATACTGGCCATTTTTAAATTCTTTTGAAGAAAGTTTATTTTGTAAGCCATTTTGAACGATTCTAAATTTGAATTTGCCTACAGTACATTTACCTACAGTAGTTTGTGGCTATTTTTTTGTGTCCAATTTAAGTTTTATAACAAGTTATCGGTTAATTCCGAGTTAATGTTATTGTGTGCATCATGCAGCGGCGCCATTTAACTAGAGAAGAAATGTTAAGGGCAGTAGGCATGCTCCAAGCTGGGGCTACTCAACGGAGTATTGCTGAGGAGTTTGGAACAAGACAAAACGTGATATCAAGATTATGGTCACGTTATCGTGCTACTGGTGAAGTGGCTGAAAGACACCCAGGCGGGAAGCGCATAACCACTCAACGACAAGACCTATTTTTACAAGTTGCCGCAAGAAAACAACCAAATGTTACGGCCATGCAGTTGGTTCAGAGGCTCCAGTCAGAGCACCAGTTGCTTGTGAGTGACCAAACTGTGAGGAGAAGGCTGCATGAAGCTAACCTTCATGCTCGCAGACCGCTTCGTACTCCAGCACTACGCCGAGGAAATCGTGGACGACGACTAGAGTGGGCTCGTGAACATTTGCTCTGGGAAGAAAACCAGTGGTCTGTAGTGCTGTTTACCGATGAGTCCCGGTTCGGTTCCCATCCCAATACACGTAGAGTGCGTGTTTGGCGAGTTCCTGGTCGTGAGAGCCGTCTGCAACATCCTCAGGAAGTCCATTCATACCACGGCGGGACAATTATGGTTTGGGCGGGAATTTGTGTTGGTGGAAGAACAGACCTCGTTTGGATCAGAAACACCATGACGGCTGAAAAATACCGTAACGAGGTGCTAGTACCAATAATCTACCCCCATCGACTACAAATGGCCCAAGAATTCACGTTCGTGCACGACAACGCCCGTCCGCACACAGCGAGAGTGGTGACGAGCTGGTTGCAGGAGCACGACGTATCGGTCTTAGGCTGGCCCGCTCAATCGCCTGACCTAAACCCCATAGAACACGCGTGGGACATGCTCCAAAGAAGGGCTTTGAGGAATTTCCCTGCAAACGTTGCGACGGAAGAGCAACTTTTTTTGCATCTTAGCCGGACCTGAGACAATATACCGCAGCAAGACTTGGATAACTTAATCCAAAGCATGAAAAACCGTTGCAGGACCGTTATTAACGTCATGGGTGGTTTTACTGACTACTGATTTTTCACAGAACTGTTAAAAACAAATTATTTTTTCCTTATTTGTAAATTTTTCTTGAGAAATACATTCGTTGTTAGTATTACCATTATTTCATGTTTTTTCTTTATTTGAATAAAAATTTGTTTACGCAAAAAAAACATTGTTTTCTTTTATTCTTGAGTGTAGTCTGATAAATGGGCTTTATCAAAATATGTACATGTTGTATACTATTTTTAATACATTTTGAGTAAATTGAGTAAATCCAAAATATCCCTAGACAGTGTTGATGTGTGTAGCTGTCCCTCATGACGAGAACCTCGTGAAGGCTAAGAAAGATAAACAAACAAAGTATCTTGATCTGGCTCGCGCGGTTTTAGACATGTGGGAGGTTGATACAGCAGTCATTGTGCCGATAGTCGTGACGGCCAATGGCTTAATAGCCAAGAGCCTCGACGAACACCTAAGGAGGCTGTTGTTGGGTAGCTGGATCACGAGCTTGATCCAGAAGGCAGTACTCCTGGACACGGCGCGTATCGTTAGGGGATTGCCTCTCTCAGGAGCCCTAACCATCGGCAGCTTGGACCCTATCCCGATACCGGTGGGCTACTATTTTTCATATTTTTAAATGTTTTATATTTAATATGTTAAATTTAAAAAATTAAATTATATATGAGAACAATTAAATAAATGGAATAATAATAATATTTTTTATTGCCATAATCAGGTTAAAGATAAGTGTGAGAACCTGTCTCCAGAGCTAGGCAGTGACTTCTTCCAGTTTTTTGTTACACTAGGTAAGCACGTCAGATGAAGCGTACTTGTTAAAATTATATTACTTAAAATTAAGTTTAACAGCAAACACTTAAATTAAGCACTAAAAAATGTGTTAGAAAATAAAATTAGAACAAATTAAATAATCTCATAAAATAAAATATAAAATAAACAAAATTAAGATTAAAATAAATAAAATTAGGACAAAAACAAATAACGATAGAGCCAGGATTAAACAAAATTCAATTTAAAACAGGGGGTCCTGGTAAGTGTGTGTGTATGTGTGCGTTTGTGTTATGATGCGTGTGAGTGTGTGTCTGAATACCAATGATTTGTGTTCTTATTTATGTTGACTGCAGTAAAGTTTCAGTTGCATTGTAGTCCTGTGTGAGTTGCCAGATCTTTACCTTCTTTTTTTTTCACGAGTCGAAAAGTTTATAACTGTGTCGCAGCTATCAACGCCCATTTAAACAAGAAAACAATTGTTCCAGACTTAAACAATTACATTTGGGTAAACTATAGTAGAAAAGAGGAGGTGTGTGGGAGTGTGTGTGTGTGAGAGTTTGTGTATGGATGGGAGTGGGAGTGCATGGAAGGGTGTGTTAAAGTGAAAGTTATGGTGTGCTTGTGTGGAGTGTGCGGGATGTATGTGTGTGTTAGTGAGGGTTTAGGTGTGTCAGTGTTAGAGATAATTAAGTTTCCACAATTTTTTCAGTTGCGTCATATGACAATGATTTCAACCACTCAGTCAACTTTCTTCTCAAATGACCATGGGGTAAATGGTAAATATTTAAGGTCTTATTTATGATGTTATAGAGCTTGGAGCTGATAAACCTAAAGTGTCTTCTCGCTACTGCTATTGTACAGGGTAGATTTTTGCATACTCTGTCAGAGAGGCGCTTCGCATTGCTATAAGTTGGATCGTAGTGTATCTCTTTATGTTTTCTGATTATAGTCCGTAGTACGAATAGCTGCCTAACCGTGAGAACCTTGCAAAGTGAATAGAGGTCAGATGTTGGAAAGCGGATTGGTTTCTTTGATTGGACCTTTAGTACGGCTCTCTGCGCTCTTTCTAGACGTAGTATGGTAGTTTTGTGCGCTCCACCCCACGCGGTCACGCGATACCCAAGGACTGATTGAGCGAGAGCAAGGTAGACAGTTATCAAACATTTGAAGTCAGCAACGCCCCTAAGTTTTTAAAAAAATATAAATTAATCTTCGCACACGTTTCAATGTAGAGACGATCTGCATTTTCCATTTAAGGAGATTGTCGATGATTACTCCAAGATATTTATTGTTGTCAGTTCGATCAATAGGTGTACAGTTACAAGTTGAAAAATCAGTAAGTGTGCAAGCGTGAGCTTTGATTTTGAGGGATCGGGGGGGCTGACTTAAAATGCTTGGGGTAAAGGGTATGAACTTGGTTTTGCTGATATTAAGCGTGAGCAGGTTTTTGTTTAACCAGTACATGACCACGCTGTGAGCAATCTCCGCTTTGTTGAAGGTATCCGACCAGTCCTTGCCGTGAATAATAAGCGCTGTGTCATCGGCATACGTGATGATTTTACAGTTAAGAGGAGATAGTTGGCAGAGTTTATTCACATTAATGAGAAAGAGAGTAGGTCCAAGGACACTTCCCTGGGGCACACCAAAAGTAACTATCTCCTCTTTGCTAGTAAAGCTTTCTATTTTTACTACCTGCTGGTGGTCTATCAGGTAGCTGCGGAAGAAAAGTAAGTAAGGAAATTTATGTTCAGAATTTTATTGCGTGTACCAAATTTTAACTCAATGGTTCCAGTAGACACGCAGCAAATTGACTGTGACAGACAGACAGACATACATACAGACAGATACACATACAGACAGACATACATACAGACAGACATACATACAGACAGACATACATACAGACAGGCAGACATACTGACAGACAGACAGGCAGACATACAGACAGACAGGCAGACAAACATACAGACAGACAGGCAGACATACAGACACACGAACGAGTAATCCTATGAGGATTCCGTTTTTTCATTCGGATTTTCGGAACCCTAATAATAATCGAGAAACCAAACGCCCTGGTCCAACGGTTGAGGTTGGAGTGCTCTACCAAGTGAGAGTGAGAAACACACCTATATTCACATGCAAATAGGTGTATTCAATACCTGCTGGCATCAATATCAACATAGGTATTGATGCCAGTAAGCCCCTTCCTACCTCTGGCATCTTTATTGTATAGCTTCACCATCATTATAACAAAACCCTAAAAAAAAGTGGCCATGCAGTCTCTTACATTTTGTCTTTTCGACAATAGTTATTGATAATCAAATTTAATGTTATGTTGTCTAGAGTCATTTTTCAGTTTAAAAAGCCATCAAAACCATAATATTTTAGTATTGCAAGAATCCAATTCGTGAAAAAAATGGCTGGCGTCCAAAAAATATCATGTGCAGTTCTAAGTTTATACATGACTTCGGATGATTGAAAACACTATTAGTGTAGGATATATGCCGTAAAATTGTAAGTCTTTATTTTTAATAGTACCCAGATAAAATTTTGATGAGATTTATTGTATGTGGAATGATCTATTCAATAAGGAGAGTTTACACTCTCGTAAGATTTGCTACAATCTTGCCGGTGACATACACCAACCAAAATACGTTATAACATCACTATCATCGATTCAGTCACAAGACGTAGACACACACTGCTGGTCATAGGCCTCCCCGCGCGTGTCGCTACAACGACCGGTCCAGCAAGTGTAGCATGACCAATTTTGTCACTATTCTACCAAGAATATACAAAGTTCTTTTTATCTAACTTGATTTATTTTCTGCCCAAGCATCGAGCTCTACATTGTAGACTTGTGTCGACCGAAGAATAGAAACATTTCTTCTTTTCAGTTTTAACATCGCCATGCTTAGGACGGTAGAAACCTTTCTACAATCTGTCATTTTGTCTATTCTTCCGTCGAAAAATTCAGTTTCTATGGTGGTCATGCTACGCGTGCTGTGCATCTCGCATCCATCGGCTAACCGCGATCCTCACCAGTTCATCGGTCCACCTTGTGGGGGCCTATATTCATTAAATTCACACGTAAAACGCAACCGAATAAACAAAAAGTTTATTTTAATAATTTAACCAACGAAAAAGAAATAAAAAGCAAAAAATTAATAAACCTTTTAAGTCTTGAGTGTTGAGCTTATTTACATAAAATATCAAATTTTATATTAACAAATCTAATCCAACTTAAGTGGGACTGGGCAGGACATGTCTGCCGCATGCCTGACGAGCTGTGGGCCTGTAAAACACAGGATTGGTGTCCTGACACAGTGACCCGGGGCTCCGGCAGACCACGAAGGAGATGGCCGGACGACCAGGATGTCGTCCTTAAGAATCGGAAAGAAGAAGCAAAAGATCGTGACCGTTGGAAGGAATGGAGGGAGGCCTTTATCCAGCAGTGGGACAGTACGGGCTAACAATATGAATATAATATTAATAATAATACTTATTAACTAATTTTGAGTCGGCACCAAACAACAATCTGATTATTTAATAAGTATCTAAACTTTATATGTACGTAGAAAAGAAGAAGGCTTTATTAGGTAATTAATCATTTTATTATTTGGCGCCAACTCAAAATTAAATAATATAAAATTTGATAATTTATGTAAATATGCTCAATACTCACGACTGAAAAGGAAAGTTCTTTTTCGTCGGTTAATTTTTTTGTTAAAAAGTTTTTTATTTTATGATTCTTTTGTGGCTCGCATCATCTTTTAATACTCTGAGGCTAATTTCTAAGCCTTCATCATTCCTCTTACCACTGTGTTGATGATATAACCATCCTTCCTTGAGGTTCCCAGGATATTGACCAGTTGAGTTTACCTCCAATATTGTACAGACATTATCTCTTCAAAGCATATTAAGTGATTTTTGTCACTATAATCAGTTTATAAATCTAACTTCTGTGGTTTAGGAAAGGTATGGTTTCCATCATTAGCTCAGTTTCATGATGTAATGATTCTTAATTGCAAATACCTGATAAGTTATGAAAACTAAACAGAAACAATATTTGTGCCAAATTTTCAAGGGTTTCTCTTAATTTTATCAGGATTCCATAATCAGATCCTATTTTCCTTGATACAGAACCACCCTTGAGATATACCATATCTAACAAAAAAAGACTCATCAAAATCGGTCATAAATAACGGAGTGAGGGCCCAACATACATACAGAAACACTATTTATGCCCAAAATTTTCGAGGTTTTCTCTCAATTTTATCAGGATTCCATCATCAGATCCTGATATCCCTAACATGGAACCATCCTTGTGGTATACCCTATCTAACAAAAAAAGAATCATCAAGATCGGTTCATAAATGACGGAGTGAGGGCTGAATATACATAAAAAACAAAAAATATATATATATACGGTCGAATTGAGAACCTCCTCCTTTTTTTTCGTCGGTTTAATAAAATCATGAAATCGAACATTAATTATATTTTGTCATCAATTATAATATGAAGGACACGTTAACGTTTTATTTTGAAGGCGCATTTATACGACTTCTAATGATTTTTAATAAACATTATACACCGAAACCTTCCTCATTTGAATCACTCTGCCTACTGAGGTGATAACCGCATGAAATTACGCTCAGGACTTTTTGAATTTATTGCGTACATACACGGCGGGAGACTTTGTTTTATAAATGAATTGTTTTATAGATGAACTCTTGAAGTTAATACAAAATAACTACCAAATATCCCAAACAGCATAAAAAACAAATAGTGAACATTTTTGATTTAAATATTTAAGAGCCGACTTAGTTGAATTTCGAAGTTTAAATGAGGTTTAAAATTAAATTTATAATTTATTTTTTAACATACCTATTTAAATTTGGAATAGTTCGCACAATTCAATTTGGAATAGTTCGCACAATTCAATTTGGAACTATATGTTTGGAGAATATTAAAAAGCTTTCTTACCTATATGGCTAACGCTGGTCAAGCTGCAGGATGAATATAAGTGCGAGTAATAACAAGAGACTTATAGGATCACTCGTGCGTCTGTCTGTCTGTCTGTCCGTCTGTTCGTCTGTCCATCTGTCACAGCCACTTTACTCCGAATCTACTGGCCCGATTAAGTTCTTTGCTACACCGGTGTATTTCTATGACCACAACACGGACGAGTAACGTGAATAAATAAATTTGGAATATTAATTAATTTAAATAAAGTTTATCAAACTGTACCATGCGACATATCAAATTAAAGGGTTGTTTGTAAGGTCTTAAATATATTTATTTCATAATTTTAAAATGAATTCTTTTAAAGTTATTTAAGAAAATAAACGAAAACTTACCCTTTGTCTATGAAACTACTAAGTCAAAAATTTTGAAAAAAATACAGGAAATAGGTCATTACTTATAGATTACATGAGAAGTCTATATTTTTATAAACTTTATATTAACTTGCTTTGGTTTGGTTTGTATTCGGTTAGAAATTAGTAACCCATTTTTCAAACACTCTCTGGTTTTTGATTAAGCTAAAACTTGCATTTCTCATAAAATTGAGTACCCAATGCAATAATATAGTAGTATGAAGCTGGTCTGATGATGGAGCTGGAAGGTGGCCAAAGGATCTCCTCAACTAAACAAGATGGCACCATCGTATTTGGTCTCATTGCATATGTTTTGACAAGTTACGTTCGACTAGGTGATGCCTAAGGTCTGATGATGGGGCCTAAAGGTGTCCATAGGATCTCTGCAACCAATAAAGATAGCACCATCGTAATTGGACTCATATCATGTGTGACCAAGGGTCTGATGATGGAATCGGAATGTAGCCATCGGATCTCCGCAACCAAATAAGATTGCACCATCGTGTTTTAACCTATTGGATATTTATTGGCAAGCGATATTACATTTAGTGGTACCACCCAGGGTCTGATGATAACACCGGAAGGTGACCATCCACAACAACTCCTCAACTAAACAAGATAACACTATCGTGTTTGGGTTTATTGAATTCGTACTGACTAGTGTTATTAGTGTTATTATCTTAGGCTCCAAAACTCACCAGTGAGTTGGACAAAAAAAAAATGTTAAAATAAAAAAGCTGGCAACCCGGGTGGTCGTCGGTCTTTAATTTGACAACCCGAGTTTGTCCGCGGAGCCTAAGAGGTTAAGGTGGTCAGAGTCTGATTATATATATAACTAACTATAGAACATTGGATATGTACCTACTTTTTGAGAAGTGTCATTAAACTAGATGTAGACTAGTAGAACCATAGACTACCATACAGATACTAGAGAGGAAAGACACTAAACAAGAAAGTTCCGTATTGTTTGGTCTCGTCGATTTTGTGTTGTCTTAAACTATAGTTCCAGGTATAGTCCAGGGTCCGATATTGGATCTGGACTGTCATGATAGGAAACCCTCAACTTAACAATGTAGTCCGATGAGGTAAGGCTAGTGAGATTTGTTTTGATTTGTAATAGCACAGGGCGTATAGATTCTGTTTTTTTTTGACTCACAAGAAGTTACAGGGCAGCTGGCTAGAAGAATAATGTTAGATTGCTGCTGCCCCAGGTACTCACACTTTCGGCCTTACTGTAGATACGCTCCTGGTGTCAGGATAAGTATTTCAATAAATTCTAATTTTAAAAACTTTGAAGTGTACATAGGTAAAAATCTTTTTAAGGCAATCTTCAATCAAATAAAAACGTAAACTGAAAATGTTCAAATTGTAGCTCTAACATTTCTTTAAAGATTGTGGCGTGAATGTCTTCGAAACTGTTTTAAGTATAAGCCTAAAATATTGTAGTAGTGGTACGCATAAGCATACAACTATAATAAAATACTAATTCTAACTGTATCTAAATTTTAATTTTAATTTAAACTTCATGTAAAAGTTTGTACTAAAAAGATTTTTACTTTTTTTATAGGCCATTTAAAAAATATGTGATTCGTTCGGAACCCGTTGCGTGCGAGTCCGACTCGCACTTGGCCGGTTTTTATATGGTGAGTCTGACCAAACAAATGTAGAAGAGCTAATTAAACTACGATGATGTCCAGTACACCACCGACTTCTCGTACGTAGATTCTTACCGTACTGAGGCAGGCGGTAAGCGTATATTAGTACATTATTAACCAAGGGGATAAAGCAGAGTCTTCTGTCGCGGGAGACGATTTAAATCGTGACCGTAACGAAGGACTTGAGGTTTACTCTCAAGCGTAGCGAGGGTGTTAAAAACTTAAATCACGAGCGAAGGGATTTAAGTTCACCCAAGACTACGACAGCTTTATCACCGAGGAAAATACTCTACTTTTCGTACCATTTGCGAAAAAAATAATACAATAATAATATGAGATAAGCATTTATTAAAAATAATCACAATTAAAAGTAAAAATTTCATTTTCAATCAACATTCGAATACGATGAGATTGCCGGAAGTTGATGGTTGTGACTCTGATGAATTAAGTTTTATATTTTTGTTAATTTGACTGCTTAATATAGTTTTATTCGCCATTGAGCTTTCGATATAACCCTCAGCTACTGTATCAGAGCTCCAACCACCGTGTCTTTTTATTGACGTAATATCTGCCCCTGAATCCGCCAAGAAAGTCGCCGAAGTTCTTCTAAAGCAGTGACTGGTGTAGAGTTCAACATCTTTAAGTTTTAAATATTTAGCAATTTCCTTTGGCATATTGCTAATTTTATTTTTGCCGATGGCTTGTCGAGTACACTTCCCATTCCGATAGTTTATAAAAAATCTATTGTTTTCCATGTTGGTGGGACGTATTTATTTATTTATTTATTAAACTTAATGCACAAGTAAGAATTACTGTACAATGGCGGACTTAATGCCTTAGGCATTTTCTACCAGTCGACCGTAGGGTGGTGCAGAGACGGAACGTGGCAGGTGAAACTTAAGGAAACGAATAAACGGAAAATAAAAATACAATAATAAATATATACTTAAATACAAACATACAACAAAATTAAAAATGTAATTGAGAAAAACGAAAACAACGAATCAGCGTTGTGACCATTTTTCGAACTCCTTGCGAATGTGTTCACGAGCCTTCAACTTAAAAGAGAACCGACTGGTTGCCGTCTTGATGTTCGGAGGGAGCGCATTCCATAGGGAGACCGCCTGGACATGGAAGGAAGAATGGACAAACCCAGAGCGGTGAGAGGGACATCGCAGAAGACGATTAGTGGTTGAACGAAGATTTTTAGCGTGAGTCGAGCACAGAAACTGAAAATGCGAAGTCAGATAAGAAGGAGAAGTGGGTTTATCGAGTAGAGAAAACAAAGTAGTCAAGGCCCTTAGTGCTCTACGCTGACGAATGGGTAACCATTTTAAAATTAACCGGTTAATAACGTAATGCTTGGTATTTATGAATGATTTTAGTATATTGTCCTTGTTCAATGAATGACCGATTTTTCTTTGTCTTAGTTTCCTTTACAATAATCAGCAACAACTCATTGGAATGATTTTCAACGTCCTCCACCTTTAAGTTTACAAGTTCACATCCGCGGCAAGCACCATTGAGTCCAAAAATTAAGGCCACCTATAACAAAAAAAAAAAACAGGTAAATATATAGAATAATTACCATTACTAAGATATGAAATATTCATAGTTAAATCATGTATACTTACTTTTGTGGCCAGAAAAATTTCGTCAGGAGCTTCATTAAGAAATTTTTCCACATTTTGAGTCGTAAAAATTTTAGACTTCTTTGCGCAATGCCCTTCTGATTTTCGTTTTAAAAAAGCCAGTAATTTCGTGAATCTATTTATTTCAATGCTGTGTTTGATGCTTATTGTAGCTTTCAGTTTTGAGTATATGCACCAAAGTGTATTCGGATTCTTTGTCTTGGATAAATAATCAAAATAGACAAGAAGTACTGATTCTGAAATTGATAGGCCTTTCGCACTTCTCCACGTTGAAAATTCTTCATAAGTTTTTAAATAATTTTCCTTGGATTTTGTTGGAAGCAAATTATTTATAATTGCGGCAGCATTTGCACTGATGGAATCCGACAATTCACTGTCACTGTCGCTTTGATTTAACATCGTAACGTATTTTTAGAACATTAACTTATTTATAAAAATAAATTAAAATAAACTTAACGTTTATGTATTTGAAGAAAACAATAACGCGGTAAATTCCTAGACTAATATTTATTTGTCGGAAAAGCAAAGGATTAATAATCATAACTGCATAATACATGCGTATTCCTTTTTCAAAAAGATGTATAATGCTTTATATACAAACTCAAATAGTTCAGTATAAATTTCGGTAAGTATTCCAAATTTAAATCACTTTCTCCCCCTAGAGGATTAATAAAATTCAGTACAATTTTCTTTCCCTGTTTTTAACAAATTTAAAATGACTATTGTTATGTTCGCTTTTTGTGGCATAGAATGTCACGTTTCTGAGCAAGTGGTACGAAAAAAAAATTAGGCTTTTCAGTAATAACCACCATGTCTAAGTGCTTAAATTAGCAATGGAAGTGGAAGACAAGGATTTTATTGCAACCAATTTTATAATATTTATGTATACTGTTGTCGTCCCGCCTCGGAGCTAAACAAACTCCTAGGCTACCTTGTTGTCAGACTTGGGTAACGAAATGCTGTATGAAAGCATCGAGGATAGGAAGATATTATGACGATTTATTTTATAGTATAGCCGGCTTTGGAAGGTTAATATAAGATACAATATTATGTAATATGAAGAGCTGTGCACTGCTGACCTGTGTTAGACAGACTTCAGCAGACTTATTCATAATTCAAATTATTCACCTTTGAATTTAATGAAAACTTTTTGTAACAACAATTTCACAAAGTTTGTTCAAGAGAAGTGATACAAAGTGGTAATTTTTATGGTAGAAAATGTTGAATTGGTAAATAAGTTATATTTTTAGCCAAAACAAAATTAAGAAACATTTAAACTAAAGTTTTTTCGTTAATAGTTCGTCTACTCACCCCAGCTGAAAGAATTCGCCGATTGCACGTAATATAACATAAACGTCAGTACACACGTTCTGAACATGTTGTGATTTGTGATGCGTTCACGTCTAGTGAAATACAAAAGTAATTTGTCTCTATTTAGCAGCTCAATTTTATTTATATACCAGCTTTTTAGGCATCAAATATGTTGATAACCTGAGAGGTCCTCTGATAAGAACTCTTAAAAAAATATGCCGATGTAACACATAATTCTTTAAGTTTTTGAACTAATATGTGTCTTGTGCACTTTATCCAGGTTTCTATCAAAGCAAATATAAAAATTTGAAGAAACACATTCAGCATATGCCGCCAAAAACCTGCTTTTTTTCAAAAAAAATACCGGATTTTTGACAGTTCCTAATGAACTCAAACACTATAAAATTAACGAAAACTTCGTGATTGACACCTTGCACATGTAATGGAGATTCTTATTGGCATATGTTAATTTTTATTATTAATGTTCTAAAAGCCACCAGAAACTATAGTTTAAACAAGCCTATTAGTCTACAAGAGATGTAGTGACAATAAACTATCGACAGCCAGTATTGAGATGCCAGGCCCACCGAAACCTATTTATATAGCCGAGTCCCTCACCTCCTATGGCAAACTTCTTTATTACTTGGGCCGCAGACTCCAGAAAGAAGGTAAATGTGATAGCTGCTGGCCAAGCCACGAGAAAATCTTTATAAAAAAGTCCGCAGGTTCGATTCCATTTTGTGTAAACTGCGAAAGCGACCTACATAAACTTATGGGCGAAGCCCTTTTTTTTTTTTTTTTTTTTGGGGTGGGAAATCATCCAATGACTTCTCCCGTTCTTCGTGGAGCGGGAGGGCGTGTCAGACTCTTACTGACTAAAACCCACCCCTGTTCCTTCCTGCCTTTGAGTGCCCAGGGGCGAGGTAACTCTGTTTCGAATTTATCCTCAACCCCCGGGCAGGCATCACGGGCGTGGAACACTACGCGCCGTCGACCCTTGGGCCTGGTGCTGATCGGACGGCGAGCTACCCATTACTCGCCGTCCGCAGGCCCGGGTCTACGGTGGCCGGAGATCGTCTCGCGGCGCCGGAAGTCCCCGGCGTCTCCTGAGGCGGCTGCTGCAGAGGGCGTGAGGGCGACTCCGTTGTTGGTGCTCTCTCACGCGTCCCGCCTCCGCCTTCGCGAGCATAACTGCTTCGCAGAAGGAGGAGACGGCTTCCCATTCCCTCTCGCTCCGTACCATGGCCTGAACCAGGGCAGGGCGCGAGAGGTCGCCGCCGCCTATCGCATCCACGAGGACACGGCGGTGCTCTGCCCAGGCGGGGCAAACCTCCACCGTATGCTCCACCGTGTCCTCTGGGCGATCCGTGCAATGAAAACACCCGGGCGTCATGGGCGACGCCCTGTGACTGTTCTTCTAAAATTTTTTTTATTTTTCCTCTTATTTAGACTTGTTTTAGTTTTATTGTTTTCTTTTCTTTGCTTGTAATATGACACTCCACACAAGATATTTCCTGTAACAAGTATTGTACAATTTTCGGACCCTATTTTTATGAAATTTTGTTATTTTGTAGATAGGTACCTGGATAAGTACCTTTCAACTACCTTAAAATATTGTTAACGCGTATTTGTGATAGGTAGTTAAGTACTGTGACGATTGTAGTCACAGCCTAATATTAGTAGGTGTGTTGTGGCCTAACTGGTTAATGAGAATGTTCGAGAGTTATTGGAGAGCCATTTGAATTAAGAAGGTGTAGGCATGACATTTGTTTGAGAGATAGAAGTTTAGCCCTGGCAAAAGGGCACAGATGTATTTCTTTCACTAAATATAACATAATTGAAATCGCCTTCAGCTGTTTCCCTTATCCTCCCGTAGCGAGTCCCTTTTCGTATAGTCCTCTCGCGCTAAGCCAGCGAGTCGCCAAGCTGCGTGACATCCCTCGGGGCTTCGAAGAACGTCCCAGGATCCCTGCAGGCCGTACTGGTCTTGGGGTCCTACAATACCTATATCAAGGGAAACAACAAGCTTTTCGACCATGCTCGCGTTGACGATAGACGGACCGAAGGGCCCTCTTAATATGGTAATACATGATGAATTTCCCAAGTGTCTGGGTCAAATCAGAAACTACAAAAAATAGAAAAAATGTGTTTTGTCATGGCCGAGAATCGAAACTGATAACTAGTGAGCGAAATTAAGAAGTTGATAAATAGTGGGAGCTTGTTTAAGTAGTCACTCACTACAGCGCACGATTGTATCGATGCTGCATCGCGTCTGTATTCATGTTGTATAGCGACTCTATGGCGATTGAATCACTTCAAAACTTCCCTTGGTTTTCTTCATATTCTTCACATTTTGTGGTGACATATTCAAACTTAAACACCTCCTTTAATACGAAAAGATGTAACAATTATAAATCATCCCGTATATTCATTCATTATATCATTTTAAGTAGTATAAACTATTGATAATATTATATGTTTTCAAAATATTTTATTATCATGTAAAACTTGCTGCTGCTACTTCGGCTAAGTACGATTTACTATTATAGGGGCATGTCTAAACATCGTGATTTCTGTGCAATTTATTAAAGATTTACACCTATACATTACGACCCTTATGCCTAGGGGTCTTTTTTTAGCTGATAAATTCTTAACTGAGTTACCGCTCCCCTGGGCACTCAGGCAGGGAAGGAACAGGGTGGGTTTTAGTCAGTAAGAGTCTGACACGCCCTCCCGCTCCACCCAGAGCGGGAGATGTCATTGAATGATTTCCCACTCGCGCTTAAATATTAACCAGCCCCTCCAGCACGGGCCCCGAGCGGACGGTTGAGCCAAAACTGGATCAAAATTCATCATGACTGTAGTTAATTTAGAAGAAGTAGGCGCACACGCGCACAGACACGAGTGTGTCTTCGTTTTGACTTCTAGATGAAAATAGATATTTATACGAGTAGGTATCTACTAGTGGACAGGTGTGTGAGACATAGTTTGTTCATCATCACCTGTTGAGCCTCCCACCTGTGTGGGGTCACCTCTTACTCGAAGCAGCTGAATAACAAATACCCGTATTTTTTATACATACCTAGTTATAATTTTGTTATTTTAATTCTTACATAAACACCAGTTGATATTACGAGTATCATTGCAGGGTAAAAATGTCACATCAATCGTATGGTGTGTACGTAGGTGGTTTGATAAGTGCGTGACCTTTAAGGTTAAATGAAATCTTTTAATTTATTTTTTGTTTCTGAATTAATGAAGACCTTCTTATTAAGAGGGAACAGAGCCTGCGAGGAATTTACAAAATAGGTATTTGAAGAAACTATTGCCTTCGTGCTCTCTCAAGCCTGCCCCTGTAGAGTGCGATAGGGACAGCCGCAAATCAGACCGATTTTATCACAAAATTTTTTCTACTCGAAAACTATTCTAATTTAACGGTAGTCTTCTAAGAACGGCGGTAAAAATAGGGCAATTTGTCTGTCATTTTTGGAGGGTCATATTTTCTATACTTATTAGTTGCTGGAAAAAAGGAAATGACAGGGACGTGTCAACAGTAGACTTTGACTTTATGAAAAAATGATTGCTCTAGAGGCATTATTCAGGAAGGAAACAGAGGAATACATTTGTGTGGAGATTCGCAGCCCCTGTTCCCTCTTAAGGGCCCGACGTAACACGCTCGCAACTGTAAGTTGAGGCGAGTACAAAATTCGTTCGGATTCATTTTAAAAAAATCTTCTCTTTCTTTCTATTCTCTTTTTTCATTGAGTTAGGCAGAGGTTATGTAACGATTTAAATGGCAAAAAAAATTAAAAGAGAAGACTATGTTTGGGGTACCAACAAGATAATTTAGACACAAGAGAGCACCGCATCGCGCAAAATAGCAGTAGAAGTTCTGCATCAACAACTGAAAATAAGGATTATAATTCCCATTTATCATCAAAGTTGTCGCATGAAACGCCGAATATGTTCAGAGATAGGTAAATTTTTAAAATAATAAATCTGAACCTCAAATCTGTCAGGAAAAGTGCAGAGTTGTAACTACATCATAGAAGTCCAAGACATCATTTTACATCGGCCCGGTACGAGACTTTACACTGGTAACGAGACGTCACAAGTGCCAACAGTACGTAGTACATACATAACAGTATGATCAAGACGTGCAACGTCGCTGCCAACATATGCGGATAACTACCTATAGGTATTATTGTTGTGACGAACACACAATCCAAGACTGCACAAAGAAAATCAGTACGACAAAATGAGCTACATGTTTGCGCCACAAGACTGAAAGCCCAGAGTGACCAGCTAAAAAGCTCTTTACACGCATAAACCAAGACAAATGATTCCGTATGATACTATGTATGAAAACTTAATTACCGACATAGATAATATACATAATATTGCATAATACATTTTTAACTCGCTAATCTCTCCGGTTATCGAAAGTCACTAACCATTGTGACCCAAAACAATGGCAGAAAACAAGAAAAGAGATAACCTTGAAGTTTTATTCATGTACGCACTTAACTTTGATTGTGATAATAATGGTACAGTCACATTCATAAATATGTGACCACTAGCTGCGCCCGTGGCTCCACTCACGTGAGCTTAGTATTCTCGAATAAAAACAGACCTATTATGCTTCTCTAGCTTCCTGTTTGATAGTGTTGATAATGGCTTGCAAGTAGACGCAGTATACACAGATTTCTGCAAGGCTTTTGACAGGGTGGACCATAAACTGTTGCTCGACAAGATTGCTTTCAACGGAATCCGTGGTAACTTACTCCGTTGGTTTGCATCACACATATCAAACCGCTGTCAACGGGTGGTGATCAACGGGTTTAAGTCAAACACTACTAAACTGACATCAGGTGTTCCACAAGGCTCTATTCTTGGACCTTTATTATTTAATATATTTGTGAACGACATAGGTAGTTGCTTCCACAATACAAAGTTTCTTCTGTATGCAGACGATCTCAAGGTTTACAATTCCATCAAAACGGTCAATGACTGCATTCTTTTCCAACACGACCTTGACAGACTTACAGACTACTGTCACAAAAATAAGCTAAAGTTAAGCATACCTAAATGTAAATGCCTTTCTTTCACCTAAAACGAAAAGGTAGTTAACTTTGCGTACACTCTGTGTCACGTAGCTCTCGCTAAATTACGATCAATACGTGATCTGGGTGTTATACTCGACTCCAAACTCTGTCTAGATTCACACAGACAAAATTGTAAGCAAATCCTACCAAATGTTTGGATTCATTATGCGATCAACCCTTGATTTCAAAAGAACTTCGTCATACCTATGTTTGTATAAAGCACTTGTTCGTTCTCAATTAGAGTATGCAGTGTCAGTATGGAACCCCTTCTATATAAAATATATTGATATGGTTGAAAAAGTACAACGTAAATTTTTACGTGCCATAATATTAATAATAATAATAATAATAATAATAATAATAATAATAATAATAATAATTTAACATGGCAACTCTCGATGTCAAAACAAGCTGTATTTTCATTTTCTCAATTAAATTTTTTTAAAACAGTTTTTGGATCTGGTTTAAGTATTTACAAATTCCATAGAAGCTTCCTAGGTGCAAATAAACAGTAAAAACCCAAAAACCATAATCAACAAGACGGATAAAATATAAAAATGCATAAAGACTGGACAAATGACACATGTCATCATGAAATTATAGATTTTGGAGAAATGAAACCAACTTGGTAATAATGCTAACAAGAGCAGCTGCCCGTCGCGCACGCCATCCACCCCCGGACTCGCCGCTCAGCTCCGCCTTGCCGCCGCCGGACCTCGGATCACCAGTGTCACCGGCGGCTGCGGCCGTGTCGAGCTCGAGCGACGAGTATTTCTCCCCGCCGACGTCGCCAACACCTGTACGTCGGCAGGGGAGAGGCCGGCCACCGAACAGCTTGGGACTTAGGGGCCAACCGGCCCCGAGCCGGGTCCCCGCTGCCGGTGGTTGTGTGCAGCGCATGAAATGGACTCAGTCCATGAACGAGAACGTCATGCGCGCATATTATGGGTCTACAGAGGGGGGAACTAACCTCACTGCGTACCGTGTCAGGATGCTGTCTCTGTTCCAGGACCTAGAACCAACCGTTGACGTCTCGGCGCAACGATTGTCGGATCAGGTGCGGGTCATCCAACGTAACCACAAGTTGGACGATGCTGCACTTGATAGGCTGCGCTCAGAGGTACTGAACAACCCTATCATCTCGACCCCGACACAGACCGCGGTACAAAAGCCCGCTAGGGGCGCAATCCCATCGCGAGCCATTAACGTAAGTGATGAGGGAGATGATAGGGTTGTCACGGTAAGTAGCCAGTGCAACGATCGACTGAGGAGCGCACTGGAGGATGCGCTTCGCGAGTATAGATCCACTCCAACCGAACTTAGACCCCGTTTACCACGGTTACCCATGCACAAAAAAAATAGGGCGTTGGTGTGTGCTTTGGACTCGCTGCTTAAAAACATCTTTGAAAGCAGCGAGAACCTCGTTGATACGCACTCAATCTTGTATTGCGGGGCTGTTGCGGCATGTCATTTGGCCAACGTGAAGTTTCCGATTAGCGACGGAGATATTCGGCCAAAGCCTGCTGTACCAGCCTGGCAATGCAGGATCGAGAGGCGTATCGATGGGGCCAGGGTACTCATCGGCAAACTAATCTGCTTCAGGGAGGGCAATACACGTCCACGTGTGATGCGCTTTGTGAGGCGGGCGTTCTCGGGGACTGAAATCAACCCTCGAGAATACATGTCCCGAGTCACAGAGCGCATCGACTTCCTGAAGCAGAAAGTTTGTGCATGGGCAAACCGTATTCGGTGGTATAAGCGGCGAGTTGACCGGTACTCGCAGAATCGCATGTTCCAGAGCGATGAGAGGTGGGTATATAGAGCTTGGGAGCGACCTGAACAAAATGTGACGGATGGGTGCCGCCCGGATGATGTTGCCACGAGTACATTCTGGCGCAGCATTTGGTCGGTGCCCGTCTGTCACTCTGAGGGTGGCTGGATGCGTGATCTCGAGCGTGTGTGCGAAGCTATACCAGAAATGGAGAAAATAGATATCAGCCCATTAGATGTAGCCAGAGCAGTCCGTCCGTTACCGAATTGGAAGTCTCCAGGACCGGACGGGCTGCATAACTTCTGGCTAAAGTGGTATAGCAGCTCACACGCGCTTCTAGCATCTCAGTTCCAGTCATCCTTAGAGTCTGGGTCGCTGCCTGAGTTCCTAACAACTGGTGTTACCCACCTGCTCCATAAAACAGGTAGTCCCGCGGAACCTAAGAATTATAGACCGATAACGTGTTTGTCGACGGTCTATAAACTTCTTACATCCATCCTGAGAGCGAAAATTAATCTGCACATTGACAGTAATTCAATTATGTCTGCCTCTCAGAATGGATGTAGGAACAGGTCCCGCGGTACTAAGGAGCTACTCCTCATAGACATGGCCATAAGCCAGCAGGTTCGTCGATCCCACAAGGATTTGTCGACATGCTGGATAGATTATAAGAAGGCCTACGACTCTGTTCCACATACATGGCTCATGAGGGTGTTGGAGTTGTACAAAATAGATGCAACTCTGCGCACCTTCCTTGGGTCATGTATGGGGCAATGGAAGACAGTCCTTCGCTATCCAGGATGTCGACCAATCCAGGGGAGTGATGAACCTATATGGATTAAACGGGGAATATTTCAGGGCGACAGTTTGAGTCCTCTTTGGTTCTGCTTGGCCCTGAATCCTCTAAGCACATTGCTGGAGGACTCGGGGCTGGGCTATCGGTTGAGAAGAGGTGGTCAAGCCATATCTCACCTTCTTTACATGGATGACCTGAAACTCTTTGCCCCCAACAATTTGCGACTGATGGAGTTACTGAAGGTAACTGAAACTTTCAGTAGCGCGATCAGGATGGAATTTGGTGTGGACAAATGTGCAGTCATGCATGTAAAGCGAGGGGAGATTATGGAATCCGAAGGGATCCAACTTTCGGATTTCATACACCTTAGATCTCTCTCCTCGACCGAAACATACAAATATTTGGGTATGTCGGAAGCGTTAGGCATTAATGTTACTGACATGAAACAATCGCTGAAGGAGCGCTTCTTTGGCCGCCTGAAAAAGGTATTGAACAGCCTTTTGTCGGGCGGGAATAAGGTGCGTGCCTTCAACGGTTGGGTCATGCCGGTTTTGATGTACTCTTTCGGCATACTCAAATGGACTCAGACCGAACTCGACGCCCTGGATAGGAGGGTCCGTACACTGCTGACCGCAAACCGGATGCATCACCCACGTTCATCGGTGATGAGACTGTACATCCCGCGGAAGTGTGGAGGTCGAGGCTTTTTAAACGCTAAGACTCTCCACAACCGCGAGGTGTGCAGTCTAAGAGAATATTTTCTAGAAACCGACGTGGGTATGCACCGAGATGTGGTCTCAGTGGACAAGGGACTCACCCCGTTGTCCATGGCAAAAGAGAACTGGCGCAAACCTGTAGTACTCACTACTGATGACCGCAAGGAGATATGGAAAAGCAAGGAGCTTCACGGGCGCTTTTATCGGGCTCTTCATGGGCCTGATGTAGATTTCTTGGCGTCCGTGGCCTGGCTACGTTTCAGCGACCTCTTCGGGGAAACTGAAGGTTTTGTCTGTGCGATTATGGACGAAGTTATCTTGACGAATAACTACCGGAGACATATTATGAAGGATGGGACGGTTGACGTGTGTCGGGCATGCCATCGTCCGGGTGAGTCCATCAGACATATTATCTCTGGTTGTTCTCGTCTTGCTAACAGCGAGTATTTGCACAGGCATAACCAAGTGGCCAGGATTATTCACCAGCAACTTGCTTTGAAATACAAACTTGTGGATTCTGAAGTGCCGTATTACAAATATGTGCCCGACCCAGTTCTCGAAAATGACCATGTCACGTTGTACTGGGATCGGTCTATCATCACTGACAGGACTATTGTTGCAAATAAGCCTGATATAGTGGTGATAGACCGATTAGCGCGCCGCACAATGATAATCGATGTCACCATCCCACATGACGAGAACCTCGTGAAAGCTGAGAAAGAGAAACAAATGAAATATCTTGATTTAGCACACGAGGTTGTCGATATGTGGAATGTGGACTCGGCTGTCATTGTGCCGATAGTCGTTACCGCCAACGGCCTGATAGCCAAAAGCCTCGACGACCACCTGTCGAAGCTGTCGTTGCACGGTTGGATCAAGGGCCTGATACAGAAGGCAATACTCCTCGATACGGCTCGCATTGTGAGGAGGTTCCTGTCTCTGGAGCCCTAACCACCGGTAGCTTGGACCCTGCTCCCGACACCGGCGGACTACTATTTTTTATAATTTTAAATGTTTTTTTTTCTTTTTTATATGATTTGTAAGAAATATTTAAAATTATAATTTATATATGTATAGAAAATTAATAAACGACATAATAATAATAATATCTGTGGTCCGGCTGTCAACTTGAAAGCATCAATTTTTTTTCACTCAAAATTTTTTCAATAATTTTATTAATCAACAATTCAACAAAATGTATTTCAAACGTAAATCAGCAAGAAAAAAGAACCCAACAATTTAACAAAAAGAAAAAGTACCTACATCATGAATCTATTTTGACCGACGAAATGCATGCAAGATGCAAGTTTTATCTGACTGATAACTAAATAAAATGCTGACAAGAAGCCGGGCACGCTGCCAAAAAGCACAACCAACATCTTCGGGTTCGTCGCTCAGCTCCGCCTCGCAGCCGCCGGGACCCGCGCCTGCCGTGAGTCCAGTGATTCCGGCCGCTGCAGTTGCGTCGAGCTCGAGCGACGAATACACCACTCCGCCGACGACACCACCACCTGCGCGTCGACGGGGAGGACGCCGGCCGCCGAGCGGCTTAGGACCTCGAGGCCCACCGGCCTCTGATAGGGTCCCAGCTCCCGGCGGAAGTGTGCAGCGCATGCGATGGACGCAATCCATAAATGAAAACGTCATGCGCTCATACTATGGGGCTACAGAGGGAGGAATTAACCTGACTGCGTACCGTGGTCGGATGCTCTCTCTGTTTCAGGTGCTTGAGCCAGCTGTCAACGTTTCGGCCCAGCGACTGTCGGATCAAGTGCGGGTTATCCAGCGTAACCGTATGTTGGATGACGCCGTACTTGATAGACTACGCCTTGAATCACGGAGTAGCCGTGTCTCACCTGTTTCGCCACCGGCCGCGGTGCAACTGCAACCCAGTGCTTCACCGCGACCCGACCACGTTGGTGAGGATGATGATGACGCAGCTATATCCGTGAGTACTCAATGCAATGAACGATTGAGGAGCGCTTTGGAGGATGCATTCCGGGAGCACCGCTCCACACCGCCTGGGCTTAGACCTCGTCTACCTCGTTTGCCCATGCATAAGAAAAATAAGGCGCTGGTGTGTGCTCTAGATTCGCAGCTATCGAATTGTTTTGATAGCAGCAAAGACCTTGCCGATACCCACTCAATCTTATACTGCGCAGCTGCAGCGGCATGTCGTGTAGCTCACGTCAAGTTCACAAATTGTGACAGAGCTACACGACCTGCTGTACCAGCTTGGCAGTGTAGGATTGAGCGTCGTATCGGTCAGGCTAGAGCACTCATCGGCAAGCTTATCTGCTTCAGGGAGGGCAACATTCGCCCTAGGGTGATGCGTTTCGTGAGGCGGGCGTTCTCGGGGACTGATATTAGTTCCCGAGATTATCTGACCCGCGTCACAGAGCGTATTGACTTCCTGAAGCAGAAGGTCTATGCATGGGCAAATCGTATTCGTCGGTACAAGCGGCGAGTGGAGCGGTACACTCAGAATCGCACTTTCCAAAGCAACGAAAGGTGGGTTTATAGGGCTTGGGAGCAACCGGACCAAGGTGTGTCCGATAGACATCTACCGGATGATGATGCTATGAGTTCATTCTGGCGCAGCATCTGGTCGGTGCCTGTCAGGCACACCGAGGGTGATTGGACTCGAGAGGTCGAGCGCGCGTGCGACCTTATACCAGAAATGGGGGCAATTACCATCAGCCCCCAAGATGTAACTCGTGCAGTCCGTCCGTTGCCTAACTGGAAATCTCCAGGGCCGGACGGGCTGCACAATTTCTGGATCAAATGGTTTCAAAGGTCGCACGCTCGCTTGGCAGCTCAGTTCCAGTCTGCCTTAGAGTCAGGGTTGCTGCCCCAGTTTCTTACGACAGGAATAACCCACCTGCTCCATAAATTAGGTAGTACTGCGGAACCTAAGAATTATAGACCGATCACGTGTTTACCGACGGTCTATAAAGTTCTTACATCCATTCTGAGAGCCAAAATTAACACCCATATTGATAAAAATCGTATCATGTCAGCCTCCCAGAATGGATGTAGGAATGGGTCCCGTGGTACTAAGGAGCTGCTCCTCATCGATATTGCTATTAGCCAACAGGTTCGTCGTTCTCGAAGAGATCTGTCGACATGTTGGATAGATTACAAGAAGGCCTATGACTCGGTGCCACATACATGGCTCATGAGGGTGCTGGAGTTGTACAAAGTTGATGCAACTCTGCGCACCTTCCTGATGTCGTGTATGAGGCAGTGGAGTACAGTCCTTCACTATCCAGGATGTCGTCAGATACAGGAGAACAGCGAACCGATAAGGATCGAGCGTGGCATATTCCAGGGCGACAGTCTGAGTCCACTGTGGTTTTGTCTGGCCCTCAACCCTCTCAGTACACTACTGGAGGGTTCGGGACAGGGCTATCGGTTGAGAAGAGGTGGTCAGGTCATATCACACCTCCTTTACATGGATGATCTGAAACTCTTTGCCCCCAACAACTTGCAACTGATGAAGCTACTGAAGGTAACAGAAACCTTCAGTAGCGCCATCAGAATGGAATTTGGTGTGGACAAATGTGCAGTCATGCATGTAAAGCGAGGGGAGATTATGGAATCCGTGGGAACTCAACTCTCGGATTCCATACACCTTAGATCCCTCTCCTCAACCGAAACCTACAAGTATTTGGGTATGTCGGAAGCGTTAGGCATCAATACTGCTGACGTGAAACAGTCGCTGAAGGAGCGCTTCTTTGGCCGCCTGAATAAAGTACTAAATAGTCTTTTATCAGGCGGGAACAAGGTGCGCGCCTTCAACGGTTGGGTCATGCCGGTATTGATGTACTCTTTCGGCATACTCAAATGGACTCAGACGGAACTTGACGCCCTGGATAGGAGGGTCCGCACACTGCTGACCGCAAATCGGATGCATCACCCACGATCATCGGTGATGAGGCTGTATATCCCGCGGAAATGTGGGGGTCGTGGTTTCTTAAATGCTAAGACCCTACACAACCGCGAGGTATGCAGCCTTAGGGAATATTTCCTAGAAACCGACGTGGGTATGCATCGAGATGTGGTCGCTGTGGACAAGGGCCTCACCCCGCTCTCCTTGGCAAACGAGAACTGGCGCAAACTTAAAGTACTGGATACTAATGACCGCAGGGAAGTATGGCAGAGCAAGGAGCTTCACGGACGCTTTTACCGGGTCCTACATGGACCCGATGTAGATTTCTTAGCGTCCGTATCCTGGCTGCGCTTTGGTGACCTATTCGGGGAAACCGAAGGTTTTGTCTGTGCGATTATGGACGAAGTTATGATGACGAATAACTACCGGAAATATATTGTGAAGGACGGTACGGTTGACATCTGTCGGGCATGCCACCGGCCCGGGGAATCAATCCGACACATTATTTCTGGTTGTTCTCGTCTAGCTAACGGAGACTATTTGCACAGACACAACCTTGTAGCCAGGATTATCCACCAGCAACTTGCTCTTAAATACAATCTTGTGGAATCTGAAGTACCGTACTATAGGTATGAGCCCGACCCAGTTCTCGAAAATAGCAATATCACGTTGTATTGGGATCGATCTATCATCACTGATAGGACTATTGTTGCCAATAAGCCTGACATAGTGGTGATAGATCGACAAGAGCGTCGCACAATGATTGTTGATATAGCTGTTCCTCATGACGAGAACCTCGTGAAGGCTGAGAAAGATAAAAAAACAAAGTATCTTGATCTGGCTCGCGAGGTTGTCGACATGTGGGAGGTGGATACAGCAGTCATTGTGCCGATAGTCGTGACGGCCAATGGCTTAATAGCCAAGAGCCTCGACCAACATCTCAGGAGGCTCTCGTTGGGCAGTTGGATCAAGGGCTTGATCCAGAAAGCAGTACTCCTGGACACGGCGCGTATTGTTAGGAGATTCCTTTCTCAGGAGCCCTGACCACCGGTAGCTTGGACCCTATTCCCGATACCGGTGGGCAACTACTTTTTATATTTTTAAATATTTTTGTATTTATTTATGTTTTTCTAAGTACCTAAATATTTAAAAATTTAAAATTGTATGTATATAAAATTGAATAAATGGAATAATAATAATAATAATAATAATAATAATAATAATAACCATGTCACGTTGTACTGGGATCGGTCTATCATCACTGACAGGACTATTGTTGCCAATAAGCCGGATATAGTGGTGATAGACCGATTAGCGCGCCGCACAATGATAATCGATGTCACCATCCCACATGACGAGAACCTCGTGAAAGCTGAGAAAGAGAAACAAATTAAATATCTTGACTTGGCACACGAGGTTGTCGATATGTGGAATGTGGACTCGGCTGTCATTGTGCCGATAGTCGTTACCGCCAATGGCCTGATGACTAAAAGCTTCGACGACCACCTGTCGAAGCTGTCGTTGCACGGTTGGGTCAAGGGCCTGATTCAGAAGGCAGTACTCCTTGATACGGCTCGCATTGTGAGGAGGTTCCTGTCTCTGGAGCCCTAACCACCGGTAGCTTGGACCCTGCTCCCGATGCCGGTGGACTACTATTTTTTATATTTTTAAATGTTTTTTTATATGTTTTCTTTTAAAAATATTTAAAAATGTAAATAATATGTGTACAAATAAATATACGAAATAATAATAATATTCCACAACTATCACACAACGCCATCTAGTCCCAAGCTAAGCAGAGCTTGTGTTATGGGTACTAGACAACTGATAAACATATATTTCTAAATACATAAATATTACTATATATGTCACAGATCCTGTCTACCTTACTCCAAGTTACTCAGCAAGTTCAAACTTTTATCCCTTAGCTCCCGTAGGAAATATCTTGAAGCCATTACTCTTTATAAAATAGTTAAAAATAAATTCAACTGTATAGATCTAAACAACATGATCTGTTACACTGTACCCAGAACCTGCCACCGGCGACAGGTGCGTGCAGGCACACTTTTCGCAACACTCCATGCCATAATAATTCTGGCAAGCGTTCACCTGTCCGTCGTATGGTTGATTCTTACAATAGCACCTTTGTAAATATTGATATCTTCAATTGTCCATTGAGTAGATTTAAAAGCCTCATCTTCAGCACTTTGTTCAAATAATGTCTTATAAGTTTCTATAATTCTTAATTCAATGTTCTTCTTCTGTATAATATACATGCTCTCAAACCTCTTTTTTTATTGTTTTTTACTGTCCTTGTGTTATTACTAACTGCATGTACTGCTACTATCACCCCTAGCGATAACTGTTAATGTCTTCATACTCTTATATATTTAAAAAACTTAGGGGCGTTGCTGACTTCAAATGTTTGATAACTGTCTACCTTGCTCTCGCTCAATCAGTCCTTGGGTATTGCGTGACTGTGTGGGGTGGAGCGCAGAAAACTATCTATGTCTAGAAAGGGCGCAGAGGGCCGTACTAAAGGTCCTATCAAAGAAAACAATCCGCTTTCCGACATCTGACCTCTATTCACTTTGCAAGGTTCTCACGGTTAGACAGCTCTTCGTACTACGGACTATAATCAGAAAACACAAAAAGATACACTACGATCCATCTTATAGCAATGCAAAGCGCCTATCTGACAGAGTATGCAAAAATCTACCCTGTGGAATAGTAGTGGCGAGAAGACACTTCAGGTTTATCAGCTCCAAGCTCTATGACAACATAAATAAGACCTAAAATGTTTACCATTTACCCAGTGGTCTTTTGAGAAGGAAGTCGACTGAGTGGTTAAATTCATTGTCATACTCGTATGACGCAACTGAAAAAATTGTGGAAACACAACTAGCTCTAACACTGACACACCTAAACCCTCACTCATACACATATACATCCCCCACACTCCACACAAGCACACCATAACACTCACTTACACACACCCTCCCATGCACTCTCACTCCCACCCATACACAAACTCTCACACACACACACACCCCCTCTTTTCTATTATAGTTTACCCAAATGTAATAGTTTAAGTCTGGAACAATTGTTTTCTTGTTTAAATGGGCGTTGATAGCTGCGACACAGTTATAAACTTTTGTAGCTATCTTCGTTTTCTCTGTGATTGAGCCAACTGTCTATGTTCCAAATAAAACTTTTTATACTTTTTTTTTATGTCTACCTGTGGGCAGCGTTGTGGGTTATATTATTGCCATATTTATGTTTACTGTTTAGTTTTAAGATATTATAATGTGACTATTTGCTGCTCCCTTTTAATAATAAAAAAAAACTTTTTTACAAAAAATAGAACCGACTCCAAAAAAAAAAAAACAAAAAATTGCAAAATAACTTTAATTTCGGAAGTCGGTGTCAAAAAACCAAGAAACAAACCAAAAACATGTAACGTAGTGGCATTACAATCTCAATTAAAATTAAACATAAGGAAAAAAACCACAGAGACCAAAAGCCACTAACTCGATTTTGAAAAGTCATGGACAATATTAGATTGCTGACAACACTATTATTGTCTTTGGATTCGTTGACATCTGACAATGACGGCGTAGATATAAAGGGCCGCCAGGGCAGCGTGGAGTCCTTTTTCTTTTTTATTCCAACTGCTGGCGGTGGATTCACTTTTAAACATTGATATTATTTTTTGTTATTATTAATTTGATATTAGAATGACGCCTCACGATTACTTTACTTTGTTCTGTGGGGTTAGACAAAATACTTTTCTGTTAACGTTAACGCTAACGCTTCGTGCAAAATGTATGGCAACGACATTTCCTGCGAAGAGCAGTGGTGGCCCAGCGGTATTGGCCGCGACTTACAAGTTGTAGGTCGTGAGTTCAAACCCAGGCAGGCGTTTTACTTTGTGTAAATTATTTCATCACCACTGCTCTCAAAACGGTGAAGAAAAACATTGTAAGGAAACCGGCATGTCCTAGGACCAAAAAATCGAAGACATGTGACATTCACCAATCCGCATTGGGCCAGCGTGGTGGATTACGGTCTACACCCTCTCACAGAGAGGAGGCCTGTGCCCCAGCGGTTAGGACATTAAAATGCTAATGATGTTAGTGTGAATGATAACAAAAAAGTATTTTGTGTAACCCCACTGAGCCGAGATGCGACCATCTGCGCATGGTACGGAGCGAGAGGGAATGGGAAGCAGTCGCCTCCTTCTACAAAGCAGTAATGTTCGCGAAGGAGGAGGCGGACTGAGTGTGTAAGGCTCAACAGAGTCGCCCTCACGCCCCCAGCAGCAGCCACCGCAGGAGACGTCCTGGGCGTCGGAGTCGCGACATGATCTCCGGCCACCGTAAACGCGAGCCTGCGGACGCTGAGCAGTGGGTAGCTCGCCGTCTGATCGGGATCAGGTCCGAGAGTCGACGACGCGTAGTGTACCACTCGCGCCTCAAAGAGTTGTCAGCAATGCCTGACGGGGCCCGTCATAGCCAATGCCTGCCCAGGGGTCGTAGATAAATTCGAAACAGTGTTACCGCGCCCCTGGGCACTCAGGGCAGGAAAGGAACAGGGGTAGGTTTTAGTCAGTAAGAGACTGACACGCCCTCCTGCTCCATTCAGAGCGGGAGAAGTAAAAAAAACAAAAATAAAATTAATTTAAATAAATTATCAGTTTTCATGAAAAATAGTGCTTGGATTTACACCGTCCCTGTACATATTTTAAGAAAGTCAATTATTTATTCAAGCTATAATAAAAAAAATTATCACAATGAGAGAGTTTTTTAACGGCTAGTAATTTAGCCATCGGTAGCTAACGTCAGTTTCGTTATCAATGTTGAGACTACAGGCGCAGGGGTTATGAAGTTATCTAATATTAAAAAGAGTTATCATATTGTTTTATATGATTTTGTGTCAATTTAACAAAATAGCATTGGAATAAATATTACTGTTCCAAGTTTTAATAAATATGAACATTGCTTTTGATTTTGCGTAAGTGTAAGGTATTTATGCTGGTGACTGTACTAACCGAAAGCACGCTATCAAATAGCCTACATAAACTTTTAGTGTTGTCGGCGGGATTCCAGTTATTAGTTATCTACAAACAACAATCAAATTGATCATGTGGATGTCTATTCTAAGGAAATAAGGTTACATTTGAGAAGCCTACTTACAAAACTGTATGAGCAATTGTTTAATCGTTAACAATATCCCCGAAAACTGCGACGGAGGGTATGACTACGAGTATGAACCCTTAATACTCGTAGTATCTCTTATTTTAATGGGTTCATTTATTATTTCTTTTTGTGATTGAGAATGGTGTTCTTTTCAGTAAGTCTGCTAAGTGAGAAAGATTTAAATGGCTTTACGTGGCCTGGCGCGATAAATGAAGACTGATGAAGCTATAATCGATTAGACTGTACCACACCGGTAGATGATTAGTATAGATATATGCACGGACAGCACAAAGCTTCTCATCGTGCTTTTATTTCTAGGCGAGTTCTTGGTTAGACCTATTGCCATACTCTGTTCACCTGCAAAAGTGTTTGAACATATTTTACACAAAGAAATTCACAGACAAGTCAATAGATACCTGTGTAATGAACAACACGGTTTTCGCTTCAAAAGATCAGTTAACACTAATCTCGTAACTCTAGCCGACTACATCACAACCAGTATGGACCAAGGCCAGCAGGTGGATGTCTTATATTTTGACTTTCAAAAAGCCTTCAACAGAATTAATAATGACATTCTATTAGATAAATTAAGTGCCATAGGTTTTGCTCCCAAACTTCTTTTATTGATCGCTGACTATCTTCGAGATCGTAAACAGTATGTGCGACTGGGCCTGTACAATTCTCAGCCATATGACAGACGTTCAGGAGTCAGCCAGGGTTCAATATTAGGACCTCTACTGTTTCTAATAATGATAAACGACATTCCACAAGTTTTGAATCACTCCAAATGTTTATTATACGCTGACGATTTAAAGCTACATTCTGAGGTTCAAACTCCAGCTGATTTCGTAGCCCTTCATAAAGATATTGACGCTATAAGTGAGTGGTCAATGATTAACAAAATGCACTTCAATCCATCTAAATGTTGCGTTATGAGTTTTAGTCGTTCACGAAATCCAATTCAATACCATTACAGGTTAAATAACGAAGAAATAGCAAGAGTCATGACGGTCAAAGATCTTGGTGTTATTTTTGATACTAAGTTTACCTTCCATGACCACATTATTGCTCTAGCCAAAGAGTCGTTTCGGAGGTTAGGGTTTGTCCTGAGAAATTGTCGTGAGTTTACAAACCATCAAGTGATACGACTTCTATAAAACACACTTGTTAGAAGTAAACTTGATTCTAGCTCTTGTGTTTGGAACCCTTACGAGAAATCTTATACCCTTATGGTGGAAAAAGTTCATAAAGCATTCTTAAGGTATTTCTACAAACGTAGGTTTGGGTACTACCCATATATGTATCCAACCAAATTTCTGCTGGGTTGCTTGGGCTTTACCTCACTCCAGGTGAGACGAGTTTTTGACCAGCTAGTAACTGCTTGCAAAATAATAAACGGAAGCATCGACTCTCCTTGTCTACATGCGGCGCTGTGTAACATTTTTGTTCCTGACAACTATTGCCGAGCGAGACGGCATAAATTATTTATGGTGCCACGTTGCCGCACGGATGCACGAAGTATGTCACCCATTCCGCGAATGTTAATGCACTCAATGTTCTCCTAGGTTCCAGTCCTGGATTAGATCTGTTCGCTGATGAATGGAAAAAGATATTGTCTGAATGTCTGACGATTTGCGAGAAGACTGAGTGAAAGGCACTGAATTAAGTATGCATAATTTTGTGCAATTGTAATATTTTTATTTTATTCTTAATGTGTTTTATACAATTTGTATTTTGGTTTTAATTTGTAATGTGTATGATCAGTGTAATTGGCATTTTGTCGTTCTGGTTAAATAAATAAAAAAATAATAATTGATACTGTCTTTTATTTACAGATAATGTTATTTGTATGTGTGTGTGAAGTTTCTGCTTTATCCAGAAAGTAGGTAAACTGAAGGGCTGACGTTTTGGGGGACTATCTTTATGTAGAACTATGACGTTCAAAAAGTGCTGGCTCTCAGCCTAATTTGAATAAATGATTTTTGAATAGAATAACATTTTATTATAAATGATAAATGATTTTATTTATGCAAGTAGGTTTTAACAACACTTTTACACTAAATTTTTTTTGTCAGTTTTAGCTAGATGAACAAATTAAAGGTAAACAATATTTTTTTACTGGTCAAATTATATGAGATCAGGTTAGGGTTCTGCCCATCCAGCAGTGTGAGCAGCCCTCTGGTACAGTCGGGGACGAAAAGCATACACAGTGCTTTCTTAGAGATTTCTCCCTGGGGCCCACCAAACCCACCTGTGCTCCTTCAGCTTCACTTGTGTTCCAGAGCCGCGGTACTCTCTCAACACTCCCGCGAGCCATCAAGGTCCACCCTAGTGTCAGGACCAACCTTCGCCGAGTTGATTACATTGCGAATAAGTCTATATTTGAATAATTATCTAGATAACAATTTATTTGAATAGTCGCAAGAATCCGATAGATGCCAGACGCACCGTGGCGACCTTGGGGGATGCCTATATCCAGCAGTGGACGTGTTTCGGATGAAATTATGATGATGAGCCTTAGGGACTTTTTATCATCTATTGTGATAGTTTCTTTTCTTACTTTCTTAAGATTATTAAAGAATGACATTTTGTTAGTTTGCGCGTCGCAGGAGCACGCGCCGGCGCCTCATCCGTACTTACAGATCGTGTCACACCTCCACTTTGGCTCTGTGCATCTCTGTGGACAATAAAAAACAT
Source organism: Polia nebulosa (assembly GCA_951329385.1). Classification (NCBI taxonomy): domain Eukaryota; kingdom Metazoa; phylum Arthropoda; class Insecta; order Lepidoptera; family Noctuidae; genus Polia; species Polia nebulosa. The sequence continues at coordinate 3,000,457 of OX589608.1, read as the reverse complement.
AACCAATTAGTCATGACTATAAAAAGCACACTTGTTGATGGAGCTTAGGAAATCAAGTGATGGTAATAGTATTCTATCTAAACAATCTACCACGCGGGCCCAGTGCGGGTTAGTGGGTGTCACATGTCTGCAACTTTTTGGTTCTAGGGCATGCCAGTTTCCTCACGATGTTTTCCTTCACCGTTTTGAAAGCAGAGATGATGAAATAATTTATAAAAAATAAAGTGCCTGCCTGGGTTTGAACCTACGAACCTACACGTAAACTGTTGCCACTAGGCCATACTTACAAGAATTTCGTGTCAATATTCTTATAACCTTTTAATCGACATGGTGCCGATTCTCTTGTTCAAAAACTAAACTAAAATTAGGGAATTGCTATCTTTCACTTTAGCCTTTTAAGGCAGTGCGAGAAAAGGACGGCTTTTAATAGCTATGAACTAAGTTAGAAATATCTAACTAGTTTACGCCTTATGCTTCACCGTGTTTTTAGTCGACATGTTTTTACGTGTACCCTTAATTTGTATGGAAATATTAGTTCAACTCAATTTAACAGCTCTAATTTACGTCCGTTTCTTTCTTGTTTTATTAGAGAGAAAAAGATAGCAATAGTCTAAATTAAGTTTAGTTTGTGCACAACAGAATCGACATCACTGTCTTGGGAGGGAGGACATCTACCATGACTAAGCTAACTACCATTTTCTTTAAATAATTTTAAACAGCACATAACACGCCCGACGATCGTCATTGAACAGTAAACATTATATATTCAGCTCTGTTTGAGGACATATAGACTTTTTAGAGTTCCGTACCTCAAAAGGAAAACCGGCCAAGTGCGAGTTGGACTTGCGCACCGAGGGTTCCATACAAACTTGTAGAACCTAGGTTAAAGGACAAACTTAACTTTGCCGTTCGATCCCTAGATACGGTTACTGCACCAACCGCAAATAATAAATTTGTAATAGTCAATTCGCTTTTTTTTGTTATTAAACAAATTTTCAGTTTTCAGAATTTTTCCTTAATATGTGCTGTAAGTGCTAAATGATAAATGATAAATGATGTTTATTCAGTAAATAGGTTACAAGGAACACTTTTACACGTCAATGTTTTTTGTCAGTTTAAGCTAGATGAGGCCGGTGTTTCCTAGCTGACTACCCTGAGAAGAAACACCGAAACAAACTCAGAGGTCAAAGTCTCTTTTAGTGTTCAAATCCATACAATGTGGACTGGTTAGATCATATGAGAACCATGTACGTTTATGTCTGGGATGAGCTTTATGAAGAAAGCAACACACGAATTCGAGTGGACCTGTCCAGACAGTGCAAGCATTTGTCAGTCATCGCGAAGCTCAACTCAGAACTCTGAGGTGCTCAACGAACCGACGAACAATACCAAAGTAAGGACATTTGAGTAGGCCGCAAAAAATACTCAAACTGCCAGACAATCATAAAATCTACATGAATATAACGACATACATAGTTCTCGCATTCACATTATTCTATATGAGGACCATGCAGCTTAGTGTCTGTAGTGGTCTTTTGAAGAAAGAACCAAACATATTTGAGTGGACCTGTCCAGTCAGTGCAAGCATTTGTCAATAGTCGAATAGCTCAACTTAAAAACCACTAAGGAGCTCAATGACATGACGAACAATACCAAAGAAAAGACATTTGGGTAGGCCGCAAAAGTACTCAAACTGTCAGACAACGTTGAAAATTACTGTAAAAAGGAGGAGAAAATAATAATAATAACCCACATAGTCCTCACATTTACAATAATTAAGTAATCAAAAAAAAATAAAAATATAATACTTTACAAAGTAAATATTTGTGTCAAACAAAATAGTAATCATAATATGTCAATCAAAAAAATAAAAATAATAATAATAAAATGTCAATAAAAAAATAAAATAAAAAATGTAATACAATACTATACAAGTATTCATGTCAAAACGAATATTAAAAAAAAATATATATTATATAAAAAATTTTTCATCAGTAAGTAGTACATTTGAAAACAATGGCTCATGTATATCATTGAAGCAGCTCAATCCCACGCCTTTTTTTTTTCTGGGAATCGAACCCAACAAATTGCTACCTGCGTGCGAGTGCTACGTCACCGAGTGGCCTGCGTGACACGCCGCACGACAGCACGGCAAGATTCGGCGGCGGCGACGACGCCACGCACCTTCGGAGCCACTCAAGCTCTACTCTCCAAGAAGAACGGTGGACCTCAACTATTCTGTTTGCTCGAGATCATTGTAATTGAATTCAAGGAATTATAATAATTTCATACAGTTCACTAGTTCTCATTTTACTAAGCCCGAGGAAACCCAATCATAAGACTTTGCTTCTTGCCAAATTTAATGATTCTAGGTCAACGGGATGTACTCTATAGGTTTTGATTGCCTTGTTAAGTTGGAAATTATGCGAAAATATGCGACGTAAACGGTAATATCTTTTAATTGCGTTGACTTACAAGTTTGATTTTTTCACAGCTGAAAGAGACTGTAGACATAATTTTTTTATATAAATATCAACTTGATACCTTTATGCACTCTTTAGAAAAAGGGTCTTGACAGACAGACTACCGTCTGTCAACAAAGTGATCCTATAAGGGTTCCCTTTTCCTTTTGAGGTACGGAACCCTTATTAAGGAAGTTGGGCGGAAAATTAGAAAATTTTAGAAAACTTAACGACTATTTAAACCTCGCGTGTTTGACAGTTTATAGCTAAAATAGGACGTCTGACGGGTCAGCTAGTGCCTAATGAAACTGAAATACTAGTGACCAACCGACGTTTCTTTTTGGGCTATTTTCGGCCAAAAAATCATATTCGGCCATAAGCCAGACGAAGCTACAACCTGGGAGTCTTTAAGTCGAGAGTGAATAGGTTACTTCTAGGCAAGCGAGCTCCATCTTCGACTTCATCATAAGCCAAACGAAGCTACAACCTGGGAGTCTTTAAGTCGAGAGTGAATAGGTTACTTCTAGGCAAGCGAGCTCCATCTTCGACCTCATCATAAGCCAAACGAAGCTACAACGGACGGAGTCTTTAAGTCGAGAGTGAATAGGTTACTTCTACTGATTTTTATGTCTGTTTTGCAGAATATTGTTAAATATATTAAATAATATTTAATGGCTTGATCGAGTGAGGTCCTGTTTACAAGGATGAAATTTAGGCAAAGTTTATTTTCTACAGGAGTAAATAACGAAAATGAGTGTCAGCAATTATTTGTGAGGGTGTTAAACGCCTTGTTTGTTTTTTAATAGATGTTTAATTGTTTACCGCCCACGTGCTGTTCGCCACACACGCAAGAGGTTAATCGTATATCTTTCGACAGTCTTTATGCGAAGTCAGAACACTGAAATTCGGACAACCAGTCGTGCCAAGGGATATCGTGTTACTCAGTACAGTTACTCGTTAACACTATGTACACTACTGTACCTACTGTATTAGGGATTACGTTTTTTTCACACCAGCGAGTGTTATCCTTTTGCCATAAATGTAGCCTACCATTTTGACTAGATTTAAATGTCTTTTCATCTGAAAATATGGTAGTATTCCAGTCAAAATCTAAATAATCCCGTGCGAAACGTAATCGGTCTTGTTTATGTCTTTCTGTTAGGAAAGGCATTTTTGCTGGTCTTCTGTGATGCAAGCCTTCAGCGTGGAAACCACGGCGAACAGTTTGTAATGAGGTGTCGAATAACTCCGAAAAGCGTCTCGTAGGTGTGAAACCATTGGTTTCATACTCGGCCACCATATGTCGTCGCTGCGCCTCGCTAATAAGCGACGGCCTTCTACTTCGCTGTCGACTTGCAAGGCTACCCTCTTCCTCATATCGTTTGATCCAGACACTTACAGTATTCCTCTAAAACAAAAACAAAAATGACATTAGGCAGCTATAAGGTAACAAAATACTAAAGTGACTTCATATTTATACCATATAATAATATTTATTTTATATATAATATTAAAACTACATTTATAAATCCAATAATAAACAGTTTGTAATTATTTACCTTTTAGGCCTCATGATGGATTAAAAAAACAATAATAACAATTTAATTAACCTTTATGTCACCAAATAATGTGTATAGATTTCACATAAAAATTGTTACAATTCATCAATATAATAGGCTCACAGTCAGTCCGGTTTCATCAGCTATTTGTGTTTTATTAAGACCACTTTTATGCAGCTCAGTAATAGTCGCCCTCGCCTCAGTATTAATATTTGCTTGCATTTTGAGAATAAAATATCTAATACCACTAACTATTAAACCACACGTCACTAACCAGCAACTTTAACCAATCGACAACGTTTGATTTCGATCAAGTTAAATATTCATAAAACTCATGTCTACCTCGCAGAAATCTAAATTCTTTATTTAGTTTATGACCAACCTTTCTAACTTTACGAAATGTGTGAACAAAGCGATTAAGATAAAGAATATTATATTTCTGTCTCATTACTTCAAATCATGTAAAAACTTACAAAAAGTCTATAATAGTACTGCGTGAGGTTTGAACTCACGGCTCACTGATTCACGCATGTATCTGCGAGCGTCATCTTGACTCATATATAAGCGTTGAAATTATGAACTACAATCACTTGTTGACGACAATGATGATGCATGTGTCTGATGGAAATAGACCCTGACCCGGGCCTGCGGACGGCGAGTAGTGGGTAACTCGGCGCCCGATCAGCACCAGGCCCGAGAGTCGACGGCGCGTAGTGTTCCACGCGCGCCTCAAAGAGTTGTCAGCAAAGGACGGGGCCTGCCACGGCCAATGCCTGCCCGGGGGTTGAGGATAAATTCGAAAGAGTTACCTCGCCCATGGGCATGTAGGGCAGGGAGGAACAGGGGTGGGTTTTAGTCAGTAAGAGTCTGACACGCCCTTCCGCTCCACCCTAGAGCGGAAGAAGTCATAGGATAATTACCCACCCCCAAAAAAAAAAAAAAAAAAACACTCTACCTACCGACATTTCTCGAATGCAGTGCGGAACCGCTCTGTCCTACATAATTATGTACACACATATATCGATGTATCAACTTTCAAATACTGCAGTAAGACTTGTTTTTCCTTCAATGCGACTTACTGTTTCGTTAGGGCAGTGTTCTGTGCTGTCATTGATTTTTAATTACCTGTATAATTTTATTGTTTTTGGTGATATAGCTTTGCAATTTCCCCAACTGCGTACCTGTAGCTACCGTAGTACGCACTTGTTTGCGCCTATAACGTATAGTGTCCGTATCTCACTCCTGCCACAGATTGCTTTGAGTAAATACGCCACGCAACATCAATCAATTAAGGAATTACTTCTACCTCCTATTTTGGAGATTCTGATCATTAATCAATTTTTAACGGGAGAAACATTGATCCGTATAATTTTATCTCGCAGCAAACTGAACTACAATTTTTATTTACTTACCATTCAAAATATAAAGCTTGTGTTTGCTGAGTTCATGGCAAGTAGCTTGTAATTTTTTTGTGAAAAAAATTGATTTGAGTTACTATTGTTACCACTCCCACCTAACTCAAGGTTCCTCAATAGGTACTATTACAGTTACTTAGTAAGTGTTGAGAGGGGAAAATGCATAACAAGCTTACTAAAATTTAGTTTTTTTAATCAGCAACCACCTGTTTCACCATACCCAAACAGGAATAACAAATTCAGATTCGGTTTGATCTGCACCAAAAATAACATTCCCAGTAGGAACTGAATTGTCTTACAGTGGCAATCTGTACCCGGTTCAATCATCACCACATATAACAAAGTTCTCCGCCGCGTCTGTTCGCGATAAACACAAAAACTACTGGAGAGATTTTCATGCGGTTTTCACCAATAGACAGAGTGTTTCATGTGAAAGGTTTAAGTGTATAATTTGCATCCGTGCAAAGCTGGAGCGGGCCACTAATTTAATATAAAACATTCTAAAGCGGTAGTGTAACAAAATGAATTTTCTTCTTACCCATCATACCTAGGAATATGTTTCCCCATGAATAGCCAACTTGCTATTTGACAAAAATACAATTTATGTGTATTTTATATATAACAGAAATTTCATACAGACTTCAACTATGCCGTAAAGGTTGTGTACCACAACTGTCCCAGAATTACTTGAAATATTAGTGAATTACTCACATGGCATAACTTAACAGCATAATCAGCCTATAATGTTCCCACTGCTGGGGCACTGGCCTCCTCCCTGTGAAAAGGTGTGGGCCGTAATCCACCACGCCCAATGCGGGTTCGTGGATGTCTGTTTTTGTTGATTGTGTTTTTCCTCACGATGTTTTCCTTCATCGTTTTGAACGAGTGGATGACATTATTTATACAAAGTTAAGCGCCTGCCTGGGTTTGAACCCACGACCTGCAACTTGTAAGTCGCGGCTGTCAACAGTGGGCCACCACTGCTCGCTTTTTCATAAACCATTACAGGTATTCAGTTTGACTCAAATCATTAAGACTGCAGTTGAACATAATATGAATACCACTTAAAATATAGTTTAAAAAGGCTTGGACCTAAATATTAAACATGAAAGCTGATAAATATTTAAGTTGGTGTTAAATAATTATCAGCTTTCGTTCAATTTTGTAGGGCTACTTCCTAGTAGCGGGGAGTCCCGTACGATAAATAGAATTACTCTTGAACGATTTATGATTGTCTACATTTACAGAAAGCATGGTTTACTGTTGAACGGTAATATGAAAAAACTGTTAGTACCGATACCATTATTTAGTGACAGCACGTTTTACCGGATAATGCTACAAGGGATGAATGGTTGGCCGATACCAAGATTAGCCGAGCTCATGGTTCGCCGGAACACGCTTGTACTAAATAATCTTTTACCGATAGCAATTTTCACCTTTCTTTACGGTACATCCAAAACAATTGTTCTCTATTTCTTGTTGGGTTATTGTGTTTCAGTTTGCTGCTCATAAAATTAGAGTCAAGACTTCGTTTGACAGTTAATCTCGTAGGATTCCCAATTCTTTGGCACAAAGGCATCTTTGTAATTAAATAGAAAACTGCATAAGTTTATCAGAATTATAAGTTTATCGGACTTCTAGACGTAGAGTCAGTTAACATCCCTAACTTGTTGCTATTCCACCAATTCGCACTAAGTGTTTCCAAACGCCTTTCATAATGCGCACAGCAAAGGAGTGGAAATATCTACCTGCATCTGTGTTTTCGAACGCATACATCCTTAATCTCTTCAAAGTTAGAGTGAACATGCTTCTTCTGAGTAAGCTCGCTCCATCGTCGACTCTGTCTCTGTCACCTCTGACCTGATCCGAGACTAGAGTTAGAGCGAACCCAGATCAAATAAAAAAAATAAAGTAGTTGTTCAACATCACCATTATCTTCGTTTGATTGAGCATCAAGCTACAGGATCAGGAATTTCGAAGGGTTTTTTACGGAAACTCAAAATATGGTAAATAAGTACTAATCCGGCTTGTATTGCGTAGGTAACGAACAAAGATGGAAGAAGTGAAATGATATTCAAATGAAATCGACCTTCTTACTATTAAAACTAATTAGTAACACTGTTGATGCTCACCATAATCGAGCAGGCGCTCGGCTCGAAAAGATGCTGTTGAAACTAAAGTTGAATGTATTAATCACTATCTTTTGTTCACGAATTTACCTGCATGATGATAGGAAGTAGGACTAGCTGATATCCACAATTTCCCGCGCATTCTAGGAAATTCACTTCGTATTTTTGTCGTTTATCTACTCTTACGATATTTTCTGTGTCGCTATCTAAACCCAATTAGCTGTCAAATTAATTTTAAAAAAAACTAAAAAACATTAATACAGCATCACAAACGAAAAAGTCCAGCTCATCCCGTCCTCTTAATTTGAGCCTACCGCGATGTCGCTTGCCGTGTACACATTGGGTCGGTCGATAAGTTTTTGATTAGGATTGTGTGTTCCGGACCGGTACGTGTGGCGACGACGACGGCCGCAGCTGCTGGCTGAGCCGAGTACTCGAACCAATTTGTTACGGGAGGCGCCAATGACGCGTGCACTCCGCGCTCTCAACCTCGTAGCAAGTGAGTTGGACCTATTCTGTTGTTCTCTGAGCGAATTCACAAAGAATGCCTTGTTCGTAATCAGTTATAAAGTTTAATGCATAATAGATGAATTTAATTGTATTTTAATTGAATGTTGGCTATTGGATTATTTATTTAGTTTTATTTTGAATTGAATGAGTTTAGGTATTGCTTGATTTATTTTATTGTATTTTTAATTAGTGACATTTTTTATTGGATTGTTTTATAAATTGTATTAATTGTTGTATTGTATTTTTAATTGATTGACATATTTTTTATTATTTATTTAATTGTTATTTAATGAAACTGTTAATTGAATAAGTAGATATTATAATTCTTGTACTCTATCGCATTAGGCCCATTGGCTTGTAATGATAGTTGTTACTTAGATAAATAAAAATAAAATAAAATAAGTCTATTGGTCGTCAGACATCAGCAGATATTATGTTCAGCTACATTCCATTTTAGCGTGGCGGCTTCCCGAGTGACATCTTTTTAGGGTTCCAAACATCCGAATGTAAAAACGGAACCCTTATAGGATCACTCGTGCGTCTGTCTATCGTGTGTCTATAGTCGTGTGTCTATCTATACCGTTAATTTTATTTAAAAGTGGTGACGTTCGACGCTAATCTTTTGACCAATCAAAACAAACACAAACGTACTCTGCTCTAAAGAACAATACTAAACAGTCACCTATTTTGCCTAGTTTATCAGATGACTGTGTGGCCGAATGCGTAAAGTCCCTGTCATCTCGTGCATGAACGTATGATCCCGAGTTCGTACCCCGCATTCGCCACTTTTCTTTTTGTATTCTTTTGAAACCTGTTTTAATTTTGTTTGAATACTCATAATTCGGGCGAAAAACAATTAAATTTGTGCAATAACTTTAACCAAAACAATCCAAAACAGTGCCTTAAAACAATAATCAATTTGTAGATTAAAACAAAAAGTGAGTTTTTGACCTCGGTGACCTTTTCGCCGCGCCGATTCCGAGAAGCGTGTCGTACTTCTTGCTTCAATCAAAACATTGCTTTACTCACTAAATGACAACCGTTGCATGCATCGCTTAAAGCGCTAGGTGCTTTACGAGGAGTAACGCTATATAGTGAATTGCATTATAAAATAATAATATGGCGAACAACTGCTATTTGTGCACTAAGCCATTAAGATCGACCAACGCTAAATGTTCGAAATGTAATAAGCTTTTTCACGTCGGTTGCGCGAAAGGTGGAAACCAAACCAAATTATCTGAGGAAGCTAAATGTAGCTGGGTATGTCAATTTTGTCATAATAAACAACCGGGTATTGGTACTTCACGTCCTCTGCTCTCGATAACCGGAGAGCAGACAAACACTGAATTGAGCACAGAAGGATTTAATTCCCTAGCCATGTCACAAAAGTCGCCCGGCACTGTTACACCCACCGGCAGCTCAGACACTTTGAGTACACTGACATCCGAAATTAAATTACTACGAGGTGATATGAGAGACCTGAAATCTCACATAAAACAATTGAGCGACCACCTCACCCATTGCTACGGCCGCCTTGATGAGTACGACGCAAGAATTAAAAAACTAGAAAATCGCGAGGAGGAAATCATCTCTCTAAACAGCACTATTGTAAGTCTCCGTGAGCAACTAAATTCGCAAGCTCAATCAGCTATTCGAAATGAGCTGGAAATCTCTGGAGTGAACGAATCTAAAAATGAGAACCCGCTTCACATCGTCCAAGTAATGGCCCACAAGTTTGGAGTAACCTTGGAGGAACATGATATTGACCTTGTTACAAGAGTGGGTCCCCGTCGTCAGGAAAACCAATTAACAGCTGAAACCCTAACACGTCCCCTCGTTGTCAGATTTGTACGTCGCTGCAAGCGCGACGAGTTTCTAAAGGCTGCCAAAACTAGAAGAACAATGACCTCTTCCGACATGGAAATAGATGGGCCTCCGAGAAATGTATACTTCAATGAGCGCCTAACTCACGAAAACCGGCAGTTATTTCGTGCCACGAAACTATCCTCAAAACAACAAGGATTTCGCTTCTGTTGGCATAAGAACGGCGCTATTCTCATACGGAAACAAGAAGGCAGCCCCTCTATCCATATACGCAACATCAAAGACCTGGAGCACCATTTGGGTTCCTGCACTCCGGCACCTCACCAGTCTTCTCCATCATCAGAACTACGTGATTGAAAGTCGCCCGGTCAACAAACAGTACTCCTTTGTTATTACGAGTACTAGTAGTAGTTTTTGTACCACACTTCTTTATCTTGTTACTTTTCTTTTATTGTTTACTAATTTACTTTATGTCTCAACCAAAGCACTCGATTTATTGCTTCTACGCGCTTGTACTATAAAAACACACCACACTTACACCACCACAAACTCACCAAAATGTGCCTGCATTCAACCATTCTCACCACATCATTCCGTCGTGACAAAACCTTTTATACCCAGAACTAATTTATCTTTCCTCAGAAAAAATATCCATGGCGTCATTTGACATAATCCAAAATATAGAGGAACTTACTGCAATAGATTGTCACGACCTCGAAAACTTGGAAGAATGCAGGTCACACATTCACGATTCCGAGCCTAGCTTCAAACTACTTTCCTTCAACATCAGAAGTTACCAACGTAATTTCGATGACTTCTCAATAGCATTCAATCGACTTGACATTGACATAGACGCCATCGTACTGACAGAATGCTGGCTAAGCGAAGGTACGATACTGGACCACTTACCTGGTTATAAGGTTACTCGAACAAATAAGCAAAACAACAAAAATGGCGGTATAGTCATATACACCAAAATTCACTACGATGTAACTGTTATCGAATCTGAAATACTGGAAACAGACAGCCTTTTCCTGATTTTAAACAATAAGGTTGCAATACTCGGGATATATCGTTCACCATCTTTTGCCAACCTCACAAACTTTATCGCTTCACTAGATGATTTTCTTAAAACTGGTAATAAACATCCAACACTAATTATCACCGGAGATATTAACAGACATCTGTAGCAACACAAACGATAAACACCATGATTATATGTGCCTAATGGCTTCATACGGTCTATTTCCCGTAATCACCAAACCGACTAGACAAAAATCTTGTCTTGACCATATATTTATAAAGAGCAATACCAAACCCAAAGGCGTGGTTTGCAAAAGCTCCATCACAGACCATGATATAGTATTAGCCAACATTCCTTCCAAAAACACCTACACTAAGCCCAATAGAAATCGCTGGGTACTTAAATTAAACGAGGACGATTTAGCAACAGACTTAGCTAATATTGACTGGACTGACATCCTCAACCAACACTGTCTTACCTCTGTTGCCGACTCATTTACTGGAATTATTACCAAATTAATTAAAACACACACACGCCAAGTTAAAATTCCCCGAAGCAAACATAACATTCAGCCATGGGTCACACCCGGACTCATAAGATGCATGAGACACCGTGACAGGCTACACTTATCATTACGAGGTGACCCCACAAACGAGACCAAGAAGCTGATCTATAATCGCTACAAAAACTTCTGCAACAACCTCTTACGGAATCTTAGAATCGAATATGACACTTGACAAATCCAGGAAAATAACAAAAACTCTCAAAAGCTGTGGAAAGCTCTAAAGTCAATATACAATCCCAGCGGTCTAAGGTGCAATACATCTAACTTAGTCACAAACTCAATTGACCCTGTCGCGTCCCTCAATAAGTGCAACTCATACTTCACATCCGTAGGCAAAAACCTGGCTGATAAAATACTGACAAGACTATCAGAAACTCAGACAACTCTCACTAGTAAGTACACATCACCAAAAACTTCACCCTTCTCGTTCTTTCTACACCCCACTGACGAAACAGAAGTTTCAAACATCATACAACATTTAAGAATCGAAAGCTCTCCAGGTCCTGACAAAATCAGTGTAAGACTAATAAAAAAATTACATAACATTATAACAATACCTCTAACCCACCTGATCAACCTCAGCCTGGAAACAGGAATATTTCCCGAACAATGGAAGGTTGCGGCAGTAAGCCCAATACACAAAAGTGGTCCTAAAGACAAACCTGAAAACTACAGACCAATAGCACTACTCAGTATTTTATCCAAAATTCTGGAAAAGGTTGTAAACACCCGTCTTATTAATTTTCTTGAAAAACATAACGTAATTTCAAATAAACAATTCGGTTTTAGAAAAGGTAAATCGACAGAAGGTGCAGCCTCCTTGTTGGCTAACTCCATATCAGCAACCATAGAAAAGGGTGAACGTTGCATGGCGGTCTTCTTAGACCTAGCTAAAGCGTTCGACACCATTTCAACAAATCTTCTTTTAAAAAAGCTAGACGCAGCTGGCGTAAAGGGTAAACCACTTGAGTGGTTTCAAAGCTACCTCACCAATCGCCGACAATACGTAAAATCTGGCGAGCACTCAAGTGATCAACTTCCTATAAACTTTGGAGTTCCGCAGGGTAGTTTACTGGGCCCAACCTTATTTATAATATACATGAATGACATACTTAACCTCGAACTACAAAACGCTGAAATCAAATCTTACGCAGACGATACGCTTATTACATTTCATGGTCGAACCTGGGAACAGGTCTACGACCTTGCGGAAGAAGGATTATCAACAGTAGCGCAAACACTCAACCAAAACCTACTCACACTCAACATAAAGAAAACCAAACATGTTACCTTTTTCAAAACTCGTTCATCTAGCCCTCCACCAGACCTTACATTAAAATTCCACACATGTCTAAACTATTCATACACCCCACGGGAAGACTGCTCATGCGACTGTATTGACCGAACACAGTCTATTCGTTATTTAGGTCTCCTAATTGATGAGAACCTATCGTTTAAAGCCCATATTCAATATCTTTCGGGCCGAGTAAGGAAACTAATTCACTTGATAAAGAAATTGAGAGACCGCACTCCACAAAACATCATGCGAACGGTTTATTTCGCTATATGCCAGTCGATTATTCAATATGGCATATCCATTTGGGGTGGAGCTGGTAAATCAATTATGATAGAGCTAGAAAGAGCCCAGAGAGCCATCATAAAAGTCATATTAAAAAAACCATTCCTCTACCCTAGCCATGGTACGGAGCGAGACGGAATGGGAAGCAGTCTCCTCCTTTTGCGAAGCAGTAATGCTCGCGAAGGAGGAGTCGGAACGGATGAGGGAGAGGCAACAATCACCGACTCGCCCTCATACCCTCAGCAGCAGCCGCCGCATGAGACGCCCTGCACCGTGGACCCGGGCCTGCGGACTTCGAGTAGTGGGTAACTCGCTGTCTGATCAGCACCAGGCCCGAGAGTTGACGGCATGTAGTGTTCCACGCGCGACTCAAAGAGTTGTCAGCAAAACATGACGAGGCCAGTCATGGCCGATGCCTGCCCAGGGTTTGTACATAAATTCGAAAGTGAGTTACCGCGCCCCTGGGCTTTCAGGGCAGGGAAGAAACAGGGGTGGGTTTTAGTCAGTAAGAGTCTGACACGCCCTTCCGCTCCACCCTAGAGCGTGAGATGTCATTGGATGATTTCCCACCCCACAAAAAAACGGCATTTTTGGGATGTTTTGCAACTTCTTTGTTTTGTCTTGTCAGGAAAGAGACTATTTGACAGAGTTGCGATGTTCACTATCCGTCATCAACTTAGTAGATAGTTTTAATGTGAGTTAGTTGTAGTGGTTTGAGTCTTTTATGTATTAAACATGTTCAACTGTAAGAATGTGTATTTGTCTTTAAATTCCTCTTTAATGGCTAGACCGATTTTAATAAAATTTTGTGTGTGTTTGAGTGTGCATTCTAGAGGTTGTTTTAATGAATGCTTTAACAAGATGGAAAGTCAACATTCGGGCAGGAGTTGCAGGACATGTAAGTATTCAAAGAACAAAAATGCAAGAATTAGTTACATACGTATTTTGGTTTTTATTAAAAAGCAAACCTTAAAAGATAAAATATAAAGATGCCCGAAGAAAACAAACAAGAAAGTGGGTGATAGACGCACGGGCAAATATCCGTCCTCACGGCTCGACGACATTATTCACACGTGAACTCTTACTACTTTTAGGATGACACACTGACTGGCGGAAAAAGTATGTGGACTTGCTCGTTAGTCTATCAGTCACTTTGAAATACCTGGGTTACAGCTCGGACATGTAAATATACTAAAGCCTTATAGAAAACATACATTATTAATGCCTGTTGAATACAGTTAGTTGTTGTAAGGAGATAAAAAAGTTTAATGAAATGTTTACGAAACTTGAAGAATGACTTGAACTTATAATTATATCAGCTGACGTTAGATTTAGTTCTATTGAGTAGTACGCAGTGGTGATGGTAGAGGTGAAAGTGAACTCTTCAACGTCTTCACATCTCGTGCTTGTTACGAACAGCTCCGTTCTTCAGACAACAGTCGAGGCACACGTCGACTGCACTGCTTTGCTCAGAGTAACCGACGGTAAATCTATAAACAGAGCGTAAAATACAAAATTATTTATTTATTTATTTACACTTCATGCAACTAAAGTACAAAGGCGGACTTAATGCCTTAGGCATTCTCCACCAGTCAACCAAGGGTAGTGGAGAGATAATATAAATTCATGTAATTACAAGATTATCCAGGTACGAGAAATCGAAGCAGAGCTGAGAAGGAGAGACCTTCCTTCCCCTATATTACAAATCATGTCCAGCAACTCGACTCCGACTCAAATCATCAAATTAACAAAACCAAGGCTTTTCTTCCGATGTTATGACAAGTGAGGCGAGTGGAGGTTCTACACCTGGAATATGGGCCTAAGTCACTGGCACCGACTTCGTTAGTACTCTAAAGGAAGATTTCTGATGTAATTGTTTGTTATATGTATTAAAATAGGTTAAGTAAAAAAAAACTTAGCATTGTCCTTACTCTTGTATGCGTATAAGAAAAAATTGATTAGGAAGGCGGGAACAGCGCATCTTTCACCCTCGAAATCTGCTGCGCATTGGCAGACCGGCTCGCTCACCTCATTCAGGGAACAGATACCATCGTTTAAGCAATACTGATGGCATGCGTTGCCTTTCCATTCCCCAGAGCTACCGGCATTACATCTGAAACAACGAACATGTAGAACAGGATAATTCAATTAACAGAGAAGCTAATAAAAATGTGACACTAACTCTGTTACAGTCAAACTATCTTACAAATAATTTTTTACAAAGAAATAGGAGGTATTCCACATTGGGCACCCGTTTAAATGGCACCTGAGGTATTCCACATAATAATATGGCAACTATCAGTTGTTCTCGCAGCTGCCATTAGTGGAATAAATTATTATTTCATATTTTATTTCACATTTAGCACCTACGGATCTGTAGGTACTAGTGTTGGGACGTTTATTTTATTTTAAGTCGTCAAAATTAAAAAATCGATTAAAATTAGTGGAGTTTAATCATCATCATCATCATCCTTTTAATGTCCCCACTGCTGGGGCACAGGTCGGGGACGGTTTAATAACATGGTAAAAATATAACTTTTTTATGTTTTAAGCATTTTACATCACAATCACTTTCCTTAATCACATGTATTGCAAAATCAGCCTTGAGTTACAAACGTTCGAATGAAATAACCAAAACCCTTATAGGATCACTCGTGTGTCTGTCTGTCTGTCTGTCACAGACAATTTGCTCCAAATCTACTGGACCAAGTGAGCTGAAATTTTGAACACACATGATTATCTGTGACCCAAACACGGATGAATTTGGTCGCTTTATAGGTGAAAATCGGAGAGTTAAAGTTTTTAAAACTGTATCGTGCGACATAACTGGCCTTCCAGTGTATTTAATCATATTTTTTTAAATAAATAGGTTTTAAGTTATTTAAGAAAATAGATGGAAATTAACCATTCCCCCCCTCATATCACCGAGGATATTTGAACTGAGTGTATGGGTTGTAGTGGAATTTGAACTGTGTTCTGTAAGATATAGAGTTTTTTGTTTCAAAATTAGATAAGTATTTTTTTCGAATTCTGAATTCAAATATTATTTTAAAAAAATAATAATATGACAAAGTTAACTAAGATGAGAAATAATCTTAAATAAACCTAAAAAGTATCTGTTTCTAAATTGTATTTGTAACTCAAGGCTGATTTTGCAATTCATGTGATTGTGGAAAGTGATTGTGATATAAATGATTAAAACATAAAGAAGTTCACTGTCCCCGGCCTGTGCCCCAGCAGTCCATTAAAATTCTGATGATGTTAAACTCCAACCGACGAATTTTGAATTTTGACGTCCTAAAAAAATACTAGTACACACTGATCCGTAGGTGCCAAATGTGGAATAAAATAATAAATAATAAATTATTCCACTAATGGCACCTGCGAAAAAT
Organism: Polia nebulosa; assembly: GCA_951329385.1. Taxonomy (NCBI): domain Eukaryota; kingdom Metazoa; phylum Arthropoda; class Insecta; order Lepidoptera; family Noctuidae; genus Polia; species Polia nebulosa. Next base: position 2,983,998 of record OX589608.1, on the reverse strand, counting down.
ATTGATAGGAGCAGTACGTGGAGTACCTCAGGTGCCATTTAAACGGGTGCTCAATGTGAAATACCTCAAAAATGGAACCGACTTCCAAAAGAAAACAAGTGCAAAATATCTTTGATTTCGGAAGTCGGTGTTACTGGTTTTGTTTCTTCGTTTTTTAACACCGACTTCCGAAATTAAAGTTATTTTGCATTTTTTTTGTTTTTTTTTTTGGGATTCGGTTCTATTTATTTGTAAAAAGTTTTAATTTTTCACTATTTAGTTGTGATTTCACATTAAATTGTGTAAATTATTTGTGCGATAGCAGCAAACGTGGTTGATTTGCTGTCATTTTTTGAAGAGTTCCGTTGTCTATCTCTGAAACTCATCATAAGATCTATCTATGCCTAGGGGTAGCGGATAAATTCTGAAAATGAGTTACCGCACCCCTGGGCACTCAGGCAGGGAAGGAACAGGGGTGGGTTTTAGTCAGTAAGAGTCTGACACACCCTCCCGCTCCACCCAGAGCGGGCGAAGTCATTGGATGATTTCCCAACCCCCCAAAAAAAAAAAAACATAAGATCTATCAAAAATATAATGCCGATCTGCCATACAAAAAATGCCTGGAATGGACAGAAACTACTAATATTCCTTAACTCTATTTAGTATAAAACATAGTGCAATTATTCTTGAGTTTGTTTAACTAGGGTAAAAACATAACGATCACTAAATATATTTAACTTGATAACCGCTAATATTTATACGGAAGTCGTGTTTATTTGACATAAGTAAGTGACATTCAGCCAAAGAGGAATCATCAAATAATCCATATGGAACTATTTATACATTTAGTGCACAGTTATCATTAATTTAGTATTATACGTTAAATATGTATCTTAGGTCTAATTAAAATAATTTATTCTTGTCAATATTAATTCAAATCAATTATTTTTAAATAGAAAACGTATCTAGGCTGTATGAATCACATGTCCTTTGCTTTAGTAATAGTATGACATTACTGCTCATGTCAAATATACACGACCTCCATATAAATATAAGCGGATATCAAGTTAAATATATTTAGTGATCGTTATATTTTTACCCTAGTTAAACAAACTTAATAATTATTTAGAATCAGAATCAGAATGCTTTATTTGTAAACATAGGTCAAATTACAACAGAGTGCGAGATGTTACAGATTGGTAGATCTTCTATGTTTTGCACAGAGGCGTACAAATATTTTAAATTATGTTTAATTAACATTGTCAAACGTTTACTTTTTAACATATATTTGACTTTTATAATATCGGTGGTATAATCAATTTAAATTAGAATTAAAAGGTACTAATGAAGACAGAAGTGCATGGAGAGTTCCAAACCAAAATCGTTTGTACAGGGTTTCATCGCCTCAATAATACGTCTTGTACGACATAGATGGCGCTAGTATAGTAGGTGGATTGGAAAATATACATCTCTCGTTAAAGAACATTATCTTGTTTTTTGCTAGTTACAATATTACTTAATTTTAACACAAATTCTCCTACGACATTACAAACCTTATAAAGCAAAGCTCGTAATAACTAGGATTCGAACTCGGTGGCATAAAATTTACCGATACCATAGCCACTGGACTATTGCGTCATTACGCAATGAGTTGAAATTATCCAACTCTTTATTATATCGAAGTTGTTTAGCGACTTTAACCTGTATCATAAATCTCAAAAGAATTGAGGGTAGTTTAATATTGACTGTATAAAAATTAAATCTTTTTGTTCAATCATAACGTTCTTTACTATCTTTGAGTGAGTTCAGTTACGATTGCATTTAACAATTTTTTAATATTTATCTTTACCACGAGTTCGCGTTCTAATATTGATATGGCTACGAGGGCCCAAATAATAGCATTGCATAATCAAGGCCTAAATTATTCTGAAATTTCGAGAGAAACTGGCTTAAACGTAAGTAATGTTTTAAAATCACTGTTCGTTATTTATTTTATTATCCATGGTTATCGATACACGAAAATAATAAATAATATATTTCCCTTATAGGTAAAGACTGTCACTTTATGGATAAAGCGGTTTCAAGAAGAGGGTTCGTTGGAACACCGCAGTAGATCTGGCAGAAGACGCCATATTGACTCAGACCAGCGTCAACTTATGGTGCAAGGTTAAGAGGAAAATGGCTTTACACCAACAAGATATTACGCAGAGTTGTTTGATACATCTTTGCGGACTGTGTATCGTGCTCTTCATAGTGAAGGTCTGCATTATCGTCGACATGCTATTAAGCCATTGCTAACCGAAGCTAATAAAAGAGCACGATTGGAGTTCGCTTTGAAATACAGACATTTCGACTGGAGCAACGTTATCTTCAGTGATGAAAAGACTTTCAAGTCTAGCCAGCACGGGCGAGTTAGGTTGTGGCGTAGGAATAATACGCGTTATGATAGTGATCACGTTGTGCCTAACTCTGAATCCGGTCGTATAACAGTGAACATTTGGGGATGGATGACAGCTGCAGGACCAGGAGAACTTACTGTAATACCCAGTCGTGCAAACAGTGTTAACTACTTAGATGTGCTGAATGACGTCATGTTGCCCACTGTGCGGAATGTTTTTCCTGTAGAAGACATGCCAGTAATAACGTTCGTGCAGGACAATTGTCCTATACACCGTTCCATAATTGTGCAAGAGTGGTTTAGCCAGCAATCGGACATACGAATTATTCCTTGGCCTGCGAGATCGCCAGATTTAAACCCCATTGAAAATTTATGGGGCGTTATGGTTCAAAAGTGGGACAACAGGAATGAAAGGACTAAGGAAGCACTGAGTACTCACTGCATGGAGGTATGGGATTCTATACGGGGTCACAATTTATGTGAAAAATTAATAGACTCAATGGGTTCGCGGTTGCAAGCTGTAATCAATCAAAATGGCGGATACACGAAATATTAAAGAATATAAAGTGTTGACTATTGAATTGAGTAATAATGATTGAGTAAAAATGAAAAGACCGGGGTAGCTATAATTTATATGATAAATTACAGTAATCAAACTTGGTGTAAGTTGGATAAATTTATACATTACTTTATAACAACAAAATGTTATTACACTAATGATTTTGATTTCTTATATAATATAAGAAATTAAAATAAAAACAATATAAATATAGATTCCTTTCCAACATAATAAATTATTTATTTATTATTATAAACAACTCGGTCCCAAAATGACAGCTATAACCCGGTCTTACAATTGTTATTGATTTTAGGTTTAGCTTCAATTTCTTCCTCCTTCTGGAACGAATACTTAAGCTATGAACCTCAGTCATAACATAATGCACAAATCAATCATTATAGTCAATACCACTAAACATAATTATGCAAAACGTAAAATTTTTATAATTTATGAGTAGGTAAAATATTTACAGAACTAAGGTTGCATATACAGCGTGGAGAAGACAATACGACAATAAATGAAAACACGGACAATACTAGTTTATAAGAATAAGTTTAAGCTATCAAAAATGTCCTAACATCGAAAATAAAAAAATAAAATTTTCAAACAAACTAAATGGCATAAAACTAGAAACGAAATAGAACACCATTTATAAATATGAGTTCACTAACCTGTCGTAAGAGCGGCAACAACGCGCGGTCCTGTAGCGACTTGATTTTTTAGCTTTTAATTATGGATTAATGCTCAGTAAAATTACACTGAATCACAGATTATTTAGCACAGCCCAAACATTGACAACAAGCCTGTACTGGTGCGAAGTCTCCCGTCCTAGACGCGGATTCACGCGGCTCCAGTAACGAAGATTCTGTCTGTTCCATAAACCGTTCCTTGTAAATGTACTTAAATCAGTCCACATCACATTGTACAAGAAATCCGGATTCTCGAAATGTTTATTTTCAATCCAGCGACAAAAGTTTTCCCTAACTGGTTTGTCTCTAGGTAACAATGCATGCAATTTCTTGTATTTATACGGCTTCCGTTTGTCACGTTTTAAAACTTTAAGAATAGTTGTATGGTCAACACCTGACCTGCCCTTCGCGAACTACACGTTGGGTTGCGTTAAAAAAAAAACACGAAAACAATAAAAACTAAGCGTCTAATTTCGCACAATTCACTCACTGTTTAACTAAATACCTATTAAAACGTTACGTGTCCTGTCACCAAAATAAAGCGTCCAATTTCGCACTAATACCGTCGTAAATGAATTTACAAATTTAAACACGAGCGGCGGGGAAGTACCTATACGAAAGTTAGCGTCTCCTACAAACAAAACGAGGACGCGTGACTCTTCACAGGACCGCGGCGACACACTAAGCTAAAGTAAAAGTAGTAGCAAATTTCTTCAAGAAAGCGAAGTAACAAACGAAACTAGATTTATCTCTTTCGTACACACTAAATGTTCTATTAATATTATGAGTGCATTGCAATTTCCGCATTCGTTACTTTCTTATCCAACTTTGATGACACGCTTTATGACTCTTATTACTCAGAATTAAGGTATAATTTTCACTAAATCAGATGAAAATACTAATTTGGCGAAAGTGTAGTAGCGAGTTGGCAACGTGACTTTAATGTTTTGATGTTTATACCGATGTGGGTCGTTAACCTGACAGTGTTTCCCTATTATCAGATACATCATGTAGCAAATGTTAAAAATGAAAAATAATTTCCTGTGACTAAACTACTGGATATATTCAAATGATTTTTTGTATGTAGACTGAGAACGTCTTGAGGTATGCGAGGTTTAATTTAGTGTCGTATTGTCATCACCACTCTGTATAGTGAAAGTTATTATTACATAATGTAAATAAAACTAAATAATAGAAGAATAGCACAACACAGTTTTGATTTAGAATACTTATAATGTCTATTATACAGTTTTACTTTGTTAAGGTCTTCTATTTTGTAAAAGAGTTATTCAGTTATAAATTTTACTTGTATTTCTCCTTAACAAGTGAATTAAATCATTGTTAATTGGATGTAAAACTGCTAGGTTAGGTTATACATTCTATAAGAAAGAAAGACATAAATTGTATTCTTCTTTGAGAATTAAATGTCTTAAACTATAATCAATAAAATAGTTTCATTTCTTATCCTTTACGAGAATTAAACTTAGTAAATCTTAAGCTGTAAGAAAAATATATCTAAATCTTCTTACATAAATGTTTTTTACTAATAATACTAATACTTATCACCAATTATGAAAGTAATTTATATAATATATATTTATATAATGTTATATATAGTAGTATATGTATACTTGTATATTATCCCTATATTCTTTTATACATCTTATACCTCATATTTTTCATATTATTTATAACAAAAAATAAAATAAAAACGTTTAAAAATACAAAAAATAGAATATAAATTATATATTATAATAATTAAATTTAAAAAAAGTCGTCAGAGAGCTGGGTTGCGAACCGGTGCCCTGTTGAACGATCTATGTTATTCTGCCATGCTTATCCACCTGAGCTACTGATTATTTATTCTGGAACGTGAAAATAAGAGCTACTTTGTGAATGTAGGGATTTTTATTATTCATGATCGACGCCATCTGTAGTCGAATTAACCGATATACCAATTGGCTTATTTAGTTTGGTTTAGATGGCGCTGTATTAAGTACTCGGAAATAAGAAAATATAGTAATTTTTGTTTATTTGAATATAAATATATTATTATTACTTAGTAATTATTTTAGGTATTAATAACCTTATTATCTGCCTCTGCATAATAAGGTTTATAAGCTTTGCAGTGTTATTTTCATGATTGAACAGCGCCATCTAGTCGTCTCATGAAAGTCATGATACGTAATGCAAAACCTCACAGTCAAAAGTCGACCTTAGGCTCTCCATGCACTTTTGTCTTCAATAGTACAAATTTTAAAATTCAATAAATTTCAATAAATGTCAAATAGATTAATTACGTGTCATATTATATCAATGTCAAACTAAAGTCAAGATCGTCAAAATAGGTGAGGTGATGTACAATTTTCTGAGGCGGTAATTATAGAATTGTCGTCTAAATAGTCCTGTATTGAGTAATAGCATTTACTTATCAAAATTCTTAATAGTTCTTTTTTGAAATGGTCCAGTTTTAACGTTTTTAACTTTTCAGGTAGTTTGTTATATATTTTTTTGGCCATACAGAAAGTACTTTTATTCATTAATGCAGTTCATTAAGTCAGTTTAGTAATACCTATTTTATTCTAAATAGAATTAAGGTCTATTAGTAGTTTCTGTCCGTTTCAGACCTTTTTTGCATTCTCCTTTAAATGGGACCATTGAGAAAAAACCTCTTTCGAACAAAAAAAGAATTTTGCAAATCCGTTTATATATGACGAAGTAAGTAAGTATGTATTTTCGGACAAACCGAAAATACATAAAAAATATATAAACACTCAAATTGATAACCTTTTTGAAATCGTTAAACATATCAAGAATGGGTCCTAAAACGTACGATCATAGGTACATCAGTAGTCGGTAATAACACCAGCATTACTATAAGTCAATGTAAAATATTTTCAGTATTAGGATCACATTTCGCAAGTTTTATTGAAGTCCCTTGTGGCAGGAGGCGAGCCTATGGCCATCAACCTTTTCTTTTTTTTTGTTGCCGGGATATAAAATCCTCATGAATGTCCTTCACCTGGGGCGGGCGAAAGGGTCTTTCAGACTCTTACTGACTAAAAACCAACCCGGTGTTCCTTCCCACACTTGGACCGGGGATCGTAAGAACTAGCACGCCTTCCATGATTCCCGGCTAGTGCCAGCCCGACTTTACGGGCCACTCCAGGCCCGCGAGGAGCGTGAGGTGTCCTCCCCTGCAACGTCCAATAGGAACGCGCGTGAACCACTACGTGCCACCGCCTTACTTCCTGCTCGATGGGGGGCGGCAGACGACCCCGAGTCCGCTGTCCTTCCGGACCTGTTTATGGGAGCTGGAAGAGAGCGTTTTCCGCCTCACGCCGACACCCAGTTCGCCTGTTGCGACTCGGAAGAGTGGCCACGGCCTCCTTCTCCCTCTTTCTGCGAAATTATGGCTTCACAGAGCTCCCGACCATCGAAAGAGCGACGGCCGGCAGCGATAAGTCGGGTCCTACTTCAAATACGAGGACAAGGCGCTGCTCCTCTCATGCAGCACACTCTATGTTGTTTGTCTAAGTTTTTTCACAGTCCTCCGCTGTTCATTTCTGTTAGAAAATAAAGTGGTTTGCGAATAGTGTGGCGGGCATGTCCCAAACAAAAAAAAAAAAAAAATGCCGCACAATGCCAGTGTGTGCTACGCCGTGTTATTGTTATTAGGATAACATTTCGCAAGTTTTATAGAAGTTCTTTGAGGCGGGAGATGAGCCTATTGACATCAACTTGGCAAAGTTTAATCTTCGGGCTGTTATTGACAAGTTCCAGATCCTTGACCCAGGAATTTTTATCTATTTTCGGGTTGGGGATCGAGTCACCCGCGTCCTTAGGAGTATACCCACTGAGTCCCTACACGTGGTCGCCGGGTGGTGCTAATCAGGTTACACTAACTGGTGGTAGGTTTCGACCGATGGCTTGCGACCACCCACTGGGCAAAGAAGTACCGCCAAGCGGCCTGGCCGTGTTCCGGTACGATGCTCAGTGTAGCCAATCCAGAAGAGTTAGGTCGAAATAGTTGTTCAATTGCAGGCAGACCAACTGGGCTCGCGCTGATATTGGTGTGTCGGGAGACTAGTCGCCGAGGGTAGCGAGATCCGAGGCATGGTGCGCCGCTGGACAACCGCAGGTAGTTAGCTTAATAACAAAAAGGCAAAAAGCTGAACAGCGGCAGCACTCACTCTCCCACAAAGTGC